>BOPN01005018.1:0-15000 GCA_017312705.2 Penaeus japonicus | reverse complement strand
TCTTTTGACAGCTAAGACAGCAAGTAACGAGGCAGTCTCCCGGAGCATTTTATACATGAGATGTGATCTCAGAAACTGGGATTTGGGGGTCGATGGAGGGAACTTTAGCCACTAATAGTTTAGGGAAAAGAGCCTCGAAGACGTATCTGAGCTTTTAATTGTTTGTTTTAGTTATCTTCTTTTTGTGTGATGAATGTAAAGCAGTGATTATACTGAATGAGGATTTCCCTGTGTAGGATTATTTAACAGTGCAATTATGTAATTACATCCTTAAGAACGAATTTAAATGATATTATGTTTCAAAACGTGAATGAAGGTAAGCAATAATACTTATGATTGAATTTGGAACATCGTAGTGACCTTTTTCATTGGATGGTTATAGATAATGTCAAAATCTTGTAATTATGCAATTACATCAGTAATAAGGAATTTAATTAAGATTAAGTTTCAATTTCATTATTATTGTCAGCATCATTGTCATTATGATCAAAATCATTACTTTTGTAATAAAAATCATTACTATTGTGATCAAAATCATTATCATCATGATTTAAATCATTATCCATTTTACTTCTGAACTCATGATAAAATTCATGAAATTGATTAATTAATATCATTCATGCTTTGTTAAAACACACAAAATCGACACAAATTAAACATATACTAGTGGTGAATGCATCGAGAAACAACACATAACGTGTTATTGTTACTTGTTATGAACCTTGAATGGTAATATTGTTATTATCCAATATGCTATCAATATAGACTTTGTTTTTTCTTTCGGTTTGGCATTAAAGAACATTTGAATTGTATTGATAATCAGGATCAAGATTTAGACAATGAAATTCATGATAATAATCAAACAACATACGTGGAATTCAATGGTTAAGGAACGTGGCGTCTGTAGTAAAAAGACTTTGCGTGGTTTTACTGTAGTTATTGCGTTATATTTCTGAAGTCCCCATACTTAGAAATTTAGATACCTACAGACGAGAAGCCAGTCAGGGAAATTGCAAATATCTCATGCTGAAAATTTTCTGCAAACAGATTATCACTGTTGCTATAATTGTTTTAATCTTTATCACTGCAATATTAACATTCTATCATTATATTTTCAATATCATTAATTATGAACATAATTAATTATCAGTATAAATATCATTGCAATGATTAACATTCTATCATTACATTATAAATATCTTTAATTATGAATATGATGAATTATCAGTATAAATATCATTGTAATTATTAACATTTTATCATTATATTATAAATATAATTAATTGTGAATATATTGAATTATCATTATGAATATTATTGGAATTATTATCAATATAATTGCAATTATTATCAATATAATTGCAATTATTATCAATATAATTGCAATTGTTATCAATATAATTGTAATTATTATCAATATTATTGCAATTATTACCAATGTAATTGCAATTATATCAATATAATTACAATTACTATCAATATAATTTCAGTTATCGATATGATTGCAATTATTATCAATATAATTGCAGTTTTTATCAATATAGATATTATTTCAATTGTTGTTAATATAATTGTAATTATTATCAATATAATTGCAGGTTTTATCAGTATATATATTATTTCAATTGTTGTTAATATGATTGTAATTATTATCAATATAATTGCAGTTTTTATCAATATAGATATTAGTTAAATTGTTGTTAATATAATTGCAATTATTATCAATATAATTGCAGTGTTTATCAATATAAATATAATTGCAATTATTGTTAATATAAATGCAATTATTGTTAATATAATTGCAATTATTGTTGATATAATAGCAATTATTGTTAATATAAATGCAATTATTGTTAATATAATTGCAATTATTGTTAATATAATTGCAATTATTGTTAATATAATAGCAATTATTGTTAATATAATTGCAATTATTGTTAATATAATTGCAATTATTGTTAATATAATAGCAATTATTATCAGTATCAATATTATTGCAATTACTAATATAATAGCAATTGTTATCAATATCATTGCAATTATTATCAATATAAATATCATTGAAATTATTATCAATATAAATACCATTACAATTATCATCAATATAAATACCATTGCAATTATCAATATAAAGATAATTGCAATTATTATTAATATAAATATCACTGCAATTATTGTCAATATGAATATCATTGCAATTATTATTAATATAAATATCACTGCAATTATTGTCAATATGAATATCATTGCAATTATTGTCAATATAAATATTATTACAATTATTATCAATATCATTGCAATTACTATCAATATAAATATCCTTGCAATTATTACTAATATAAATCACTGCAATTATTGTCAATGTAAATATCATTGCAATTATTATTAATATAAATCACTGCAATTATTGTCAATATAAATATCATTGCAATTTTTATTAATATAAATCACTGCAATTATTGTCAATATAAATATCATTGCAATTATTGTCAATATAAATATTGCAATTATTGTCAATATAAATATCATTGCAATTATTATTAATATAAATCACTGCAATTATTGTCAATATAAATATCATTGCAATTATTATTAATATAAATCACTGCAATTATTGTCAATATAAATATCATTGCAATTATTGTCAATATAAATATTGCAATTATTGTCAATATAAATATTGCAATTACTATCAATATAAATATCATTGCAATTACTATCAATATAAATATCATTGCAATTACTATCAATATAAATATCATTGCAATTACTATCAATATAAATATCATTGCAAATATTATCAATATCAATATAACTGCAAATATTATCAATATAACTGCAAATATTATCAATATAATTGCAAATATTATCAATATAACTGCAAATATTATCAATATAATTGCAAATATTATCAATATAATTGCAAATATTATCAATATAATTGCAAATATTATCAATATAATTGCAAATATTATCAATATAATTGCAAATATTATCAATATAATTGCAAATATTATCAATATAATTGCAAATATTATCAATATAATTGCAAATATTATCAATATAATTGCAAATATTATCAATATAATTGCAAATATTATCAATATAATTGCAAATATTATCAATATAATTGCAAATATTATCAATATAATTGCAAATATTATCAATATAATTGCAAATATTATCAATATAATTGCAAATATTATCAATATAATTGCAAATATTATCAATATCATTGCAAATATTATCAATATCATTGTAAATATTATCAATATCATTGCAAATATTATCAATATCATTGCAAGTATTATCAATATCATTGCAAATATTATCAATATCATTGCAAATATTATCAATATCATTGCAAATATTATCAATATCATTGCAAATATTATCAACATCATTGCAAATATTATCATCATCATTGCAAATATTATCAATATCATTACAAATATTATCAATATCATTACAAATATTATCAATATCATTTACGTCATATCAATATCATTGCAATGTATCAATATCATTTGCAATATCATCAATATCATTGCAAATATCATCAATATAATTGCAATTATTATAAATAGCATTGCAATTACTGACGGTATCAAAATATTTGTCTCCCTCAATGTATATTTCTCTCCACTGCTCTTCTTCTGCTTCTTTTTATATTATAATCGTCTCAATGATTTTGTTTTACTGATGGCACTATTTCCTTTTAATAGTTTCTTATCTTATTTTTAATTTTAATTATTTGTATAAAGAAATCGACAGTAATGTTCGTTAGTTCTTATTTGCTTTAAGAAGATAGGATTAAGATTCCGAGTTTCATATACACATTGGTAGTGTTCTTCTAAAGGAAAGACATTATAGACTCATAGATTTTTATTTATCCTTGCTAGTAACGGCGTTTCTCAATTCTATATGATGGCAGTGAATGTCCATGGTGAACGGGAGCAAATACTGGTTGATTGCTTGGCATACGTCTAATCCCTTGGTAAGAGGCACAGGAAGCGGGATCGGCCAAATGAAACCTTAAAGTTCCGAACAAGCAGGACCATTAGAGGAAAACTCTTGGCCATTAAGCTTCATTGTGTTCTTTTGACAGCTAAGAGAACAAGTAACAGACAGTCTCCCGGAGCATTTTATACGTTTAGAGTATCTCAGAAACTGGGATTTGGGGACCGATTCGGGAAACTCAGTCACTAGTTTAGGAAAGAGCCTTGGGAACGTATCTGGGATTGCCTTAGTTATACTGAGTGTTGAAACTTAATTTAGAAATTGTCTTTTTCTTAATGAATATAGAATAATGGTTACATTGAATGAGGATGGTTACATCTTACTTGTTATTATCCCTGAATGGTAACATCCTTATCATCCAATATGCTATAAATATGGTCTTTGTTTTTTGTTTCGGTTCGGCATTAAAGAACACGTGATTTGTATTGATAATCAGAATGAAGATTTAGACAATGAAATTCATGATAATAATCAAACAACACACGTGGAATTCAGTGGTTAAGGAGCGATAGCGTCTATAGGAAGACAGATATATAGGAAGACAAGTATATGGGTAGACAAATATATAGATAGACAGATATACAGGTAGACAGATATATAGGTAGACAGATATATAGGTAGACAGATATATAGGTAGATAGATATATAGGTAGACAGATATAGAGGTAGACAGATATATAGGTAGACAGATATATAGGTAGACAGATATATAGGTAGACAGATATATAGGTAGACAGATATACTGTATAGGTAGACAGATATACTGTATAGGTAGACAGATATACTGTATAGGTAGACAGATATACTGTATAGGTAGACAGATATACTGTATAGGTGGAACAGATATACTGTATAGGTAGACAGATATACAGCAGCAGGTAGATAGATATACAACATGGAATTAGATAGATATGCAATATAGGTAGATAGATATACCTGGCATGGGGTGAACAGATATATGTAGGTAGACAGATATAATGTATAGGTAGACAGATATATAGGTAGACAGATATAGGTAGACATATACACGTAGACAGATATACAGGTAGATAGTATGTATCAAATATATAAAATGATACATATATTTATATTCCAGATCTAAGATCGACTGCTAAGTTACTTCTACTGATTCCATTTAATGCTTATACTATAAACGACCGAAAAAATATGTTTTACAGACGTCAAGCATCTTTCATTTTTTACTTCGACTGCCATCTTCATATTTCTCTTCAGAAGATTCATCGTCATGATTTGCATTAAAAAAAATGATACTGTTGTATGTTAAAATTAATAACAGAGTGGAAAGGGGTTAGATATACGGATATTCCTAATGATAATAGGAATCACAGTGAGGATATTACACTACAGAATCAAATTTAATTCACTCTTATTGGATAAAAGAAATGAGCCAGGACATACGTCTATTCTTTATTTATCGTAGCTAATAACGGCGTTGTTGAACATGGTATGAAGGCACAAGTCTGTGCCCATAATCAACAGGAGTAAATACTGGCTGGTCTCCCACCGCGAGGCTGACGTCCAATCCCTTGAGCAACGGGACAGGAAGCGGGATCGGCACAACAAACCCCAAAGTAACAGATGCAAATAAAGTCATGAAAAGGAACGCTACAATGAACTTCATCTTGCTTTCTTGGCTGCAAAGAAGTAGAATGATAAGGCCATTTCATGGAGTATTTTATACATGAGGTATGATCTCAGAAACTGGGATTGGGGGAATGACTCGAGGAACCTAGTTAGGGATGAGCTATGGGAACGTGTGTGTTGCATTTTCGTTCCCATTGATCTGTTTTGGGTATCCTTATTTCATTATATTCGATGCTTTCTTGTGATTACTAAAGAGAACTTAAGAATGTTTTGTTTCATGTAGTGTTATCTAAATTTTCAATCGAGTAAATGTATCCCACTAAAGCGGTTTGGATATCATTAGACCTACGAACGCAGGACGAAATATATCCAACTTCATATGAATCTATTTTACAGCTTTTTCATGTTTTCATTAGATAACAGAGATTACATTAAATAATGATGCACTAAGTTTGGAATCCCGATGCGTTGCCATGACAGTTATTTGTAAAAGGGCATGAGTGATGATGCGAATAAAGCTTAGATTATTTTTTTTACGAGGAAGAGCTGATATGCTTTTTATTCATTCATCCAGCTTTTCAATACCATGAATTGTCAGACACTAACTCATTCAATGTTAATGTCAACTATAATCTTTAAAACCGAGTTGTTTTCTTACAGAAAGTATACCTCAGATACTTTTTTTACATTAAATACTTTGTGTTTGTATTGTCTTTCTGATTTTAAGGATGTCAATTATCAGAGGAATGATGGGTCTTTGTAATGTATGTCCTGTGAGTTGCATGGCATTTCAGGGAATTCTTCCTTATCTTTATCCTCTTATCTTTATACAGATTAGGCTAAGCATTTATTGTAAAACGTGTTTTAAAAAAACATGTAAAAGCCATGGAAAAGGTGAGGTATTACAGAGTGACTTGATTCCTTAATTCTTATAATAAAAATGACTGAATGAAACCATTGTAGCGCTTCTTGAGATCGCAAATTATAAGGTTATTTTAAAGTAATAAAATAAAGTCAAATCTGCAAAGATCAGCAACAAATTATTCTAACTGAATCGCTTAATGAGAACTGCCAACCTGCATCAGATTTATTCGATCTCTATGTGAGTACGTGCATAGACGTAGATTGGTTAGTATATGTAGAGCTAAATAGCCCTATATGATTTTGTTATGCTGAGTCCATGGGGTTGTCCTTAAGGGTTGTTTGGTAGTATTTCCTTTTATTAGTATCTTTACATTGATTCTTTATATTTATACTTCGTTTGCAATCTTTGGTAGCTTGATATTTCTTTTCTTATATTTCATCATGATGATTTGGATTAAAGAAATCGACATCAGTGCAAGTCAGTTCGTAGCCACGTTCGTATTTGCTTTCAAAAATTGGAAGGATTAAAAGTTAATCCCAAAGGAGAGATATTGAAAAGGGTAAGAGAAGAGGCTATTGCTAATAGCAATGATAACAGTGCTAATAATAATTATAGGAATCAGAATGAGAATATGAAAAAAGTAATGATGACAATAATCCGAGTTCCTTATACCTGCATTAGAGTTCATTTAAAGAAAAACCTAGTTTAGGAATGAGCTTTGGGAATGTGATGTGACTGCATACTCCGTTCCCATTGATCAGTTTTGGATATCCTTATCATATCTTATTTTGTTTTCTTGTTAATAATCATTAGATGAATTCTGCCATACATATATCTTCTACATCTCCATGTTCAGAAAGAGATTTTAAACGCCATGGCAAAGGTGAGCTGACACAGAGCGACTTGATTCCGTAATTCTTATAATAAACGACAGAATTAAACCATCGTAACGCTTTTGGAGCACTCGAATTGTCAGGTTACTGCAAATTAATGAAATAACGTAAAATCTGGAAAGATCAGCAATAGTTCTATTTGAATCGGCTTAATCAGACCTGCCAATCTGCATCGGATTTATTCAATCATTGGTATTTCTAACTGTACACCTTTTACACAGAAAAGCGAAAATATTTATTTTTTTACTTTTGCTGACATACTCATACTCCAAGACTGAAATCCTGTACAGAGTGACAGACGGAAAAACAGTCTTTTGTAAAAGTATAAGAAGTTATCTTATGCCTGGGTATTAAGTGTTTTCATGCTGCGAAAAGGAAAGTTACGGTGCTGATATCAATATTATGCCATTCCATATCAATTTTATGCCATTATTGATGATATTACAATTTTTATCAATATCATATCTTTATCAATCAAAGAAACAATAACAACACAAAACACACACATATACAAATGTGAAATAGTAATGCAAGTGTAAAGAATTATTGTCACATATATATATATATGTGTGTGTGTGTGTGTGTGTGTGTGTGTTACAGAATCAAAGTTAAAGTCACTCCTATTGGATAAAAGAAATGAGCTAGGATATACGTCTATTCTTTATTTATCGTAGCTAATAACGGCGTTGTTGAACATGGTATGAAGGCACAAGTCTGTGTCCATAATCAACAGGAGCAAATACTGGCTGGTCTCCCACCGCGAGGCTGACGTCCAATCCCTTGAGCAACGGGACAGGAAGCGGGATCGGCACAACAAATCCCAAAGTAACAGATGCAAATAAGGTCATTAAAAGGAACACTACAATGAACTTCATCTTGCTTTCTTGGCTGCAAAGAAGTAGAATGATGAGGTAGATTCATGGAGTATTTTATACATGAGGTGTGATCTCAGAAACTGGGATTGGGGGAACGACCCGAGGAACCTAGTTAGGGATGAGCTATGGGAACGTGATGTGTTGCCTTTTCGTTCCCACTGATCTGTTTTGGGTATCCTTATTTCATTATATTCGATGCTTTTTTGTGATTATTAGAGAGAAATGAAGAATGTTTTGTTTCATGTAGTGTTATCTAAGTTTTCAATCGTGTAAATTTATCCCACTAAAGTGGTTTGGATATCATTAGACCTACGAACGCAGGACGAAATATGTCCAACTTCATATGAATCTATCTTACAACATTTTTTCATGTTTTCAAGTTTGAAATCCCAATGCGTTGCCATGACAGTTATTTGTAAAAAGGCATGAGTGATAATACGAATAAAACTTAGATGATTTTTTTACGAGGAAGAGCTGATATGCTTTTTATTCATTCACCCAGCTTTTTAATACCATGAATTGCCAGACACTAACTCTGTTAATTGATGATGTTAACTATAATCTTTAAAACCGAGTTTTTTTTTTACAGAAGGTATACCTCAGAGACTTTTTTACATTAAATACTTTGTGTTTGTATTGTCTTTCTGATTTTAAGGATGTCAATTATCAAAGGAATTATGGGTCTTTGTAATGTATGTCCTGTGAGTTGCATGGCATTCCAGGGAATTCTTCCTTATCTTTATCCTCTTATCTTTATGCAGATTAGGCTAAGCATTTATTGTAAAACGTGTTCAGGAAAATAATCGAAAAGCTATGGCAAAGGTGAGGTATTACAAACCAACTTGATTCCTTAATTATTATGATAAAAACGACTGAATGAAACCATTGTAGCGCTTCTTGAGATCGCGAATTGTAAGGTTATTTTAAATTAATATAATAAAATCAAATCTGGAAAGATCAGCAACAAACTATTCTAACTGAATCGCTTAATGAGAACGGCCAATAGGCATCTGATTTATTTGATCTCTATGTGAGTACGTGCATAAACGTAAATTGGTTAATATATGTAGAGCTAAATAGCCCTATATGATTTTGTTATGCTGAGTCCATGGGGTTGTCCTTAAGCGTTGTTTGGTAGTATCTCCTTTTATAAACATCTTTACTTTGATTCTTTAATTTTCTACTTCGTTTGCAATCTGCAGTGCAAGTCAGTTCGTAGCCACGTTCGTATTTGCTTTCAAAAATTGGAAGGATTAAAAGATAATCCCAAAGGAGAGATATTGGAAAGGTTAAGAGAAGAGGCTATTGCTAATAGCAATGATAACAGTGATAATAGTAATTATAGGAATCAGTATGAGAATATGAAAAAAGTAATGATGACAATAATCCGAGTTCCTTATACCTGTATTAGAGTTCATTTAAAGATAAACCTAGTTTAGGAATGAGCTTTGGGAATGTGATGTGACTGCATACTCCGTTCCCATTGATCTGTTTTGGATATCCTTATCATATCTTATTTTGTTTTCTTGTTAATAATCATTAGATTAATTCTGCCATACATATATCTTCTACATCTCCATGTTCAGAAAGAGATTTTAAACGCCATGGCAAAGGTGAGCTGACACAGAGCGACTTGATTCCGTAATTCTTATAATAAACGACAGAATTAAACCATCGTAACGCTTTTGGAGCACTCGAATTGTCAGGTTACTGCAAATTAATGAAATAACGTAAAATCTGGAAATCTGGAAATATCACATTTTGAAACTTAACCTCCATTGAATTCAATTTTACGGATGTAATTGCATAATTACACTATTATAATATAATATCATTACAATTATTATCAATATCATTGCATTTTTATCAATATCATTGCATTTTTATCAATATCATTGCATTTTTATCAATATCATTGCATTTTTATCAATATCATTGCATTTTTATCAATATCATTGCATTTTTATCAATATCATTGCATTTTTATCAATATCATTGCATTTTTATCAATATCATTGCATTTTTATCAATATCATTGCATTTTTATCAATATCATTGCATTTTTATCAATATCATTGTATTTTTTATCAATATCATTGCATTTTTTATCAATATCATTGCATTTTTTATCAATATCATTGCATTTTTTATCAATATCATTGCATTTTTTATCAATATCATTACAATTATTATCAATATCATTACAATTATTATCAATATCAAAATAGTGGTCTCCCTCAATCTCTATTTCTCTCCACTGCTCTTCTTCTGCTTCTTTTTATATCATAATCGTCTCAGTGATTTTGTTTTACTGATGGCACTATTTCCTTTTAGGAGTATCTTATCTTATTTTTCATTTAATGATTTGTAAAGAAATTGACAGTAATGTACGTTACTTCTTATTTGCTTTAAGAAGATAGGAATAAGATTCCGAGTTTCTTATACTCATTGTTAATGTTTATCTAAAGGAAAGACAACATAGACTCATAGATTTTTATTTATCCTTGCTAGTAACGGCGTTTCTCAATTCTATATGATGGCAGTGAATGTCCATGGTGAACGGGAGCAAATACTGGTTGATTGCCCAGCGCGAGGCTTACGTCTAATCCCTTGAGCAGAGGCACAGGAAGCGGGATCGGCAAAACCAAACCCAAAGTTCCAGACACAAGCAAGGCCATTAGAAGGAAAACTGCAGTAAGCTTCATTGTGTTCTTTTGACAGCTAAGACAGCAAGTAACGAGGCAGTCTCCCGGAGCATTTTATACATGAGATGAGATTTCAGAAACTAGGATTTGGGGGTCGATGGAGGGAACTTAGCCACTAGTTCAGGAAAGAGCCTCGGGAACGTATCTGAGCTTTTAATTGTTTGTTTTAGTTATCTTCTTTTTGTGTGATGAATGTAAAGCAGTGATTATACTGAATGAGGATTTCCCTGTGTAGGATTATTTAACAGTGCAATTACGTAATTACATCCTTAAGAACGAATTTAAATGATATTATGTTTCAAAACGTGAATGAAGGTAAGCAATAATACTTATGATTGAATTTGGAACATCGTAGTGACCTTTTTCATTGGATGGTTATTCAAAGATAATGTCAAAATCTTGTAATTATGCAATTACATCAGTAATAAGGAATTTAATTAAGATTGTTTCAAATTCATTATTATTATCAGCATCATTGTCATTATGATCAAAATCATTACTTTTGTAATAAAAATCATCACTATTATGATCAAAATCAATATCATTACTACATACACAGACTCACTTGATAAAATTCGCAGAGAATTGATTATTTAATATCATTCATGCTTTGTTAAAACACACAAAATCGACACAAATTAAACATATACTAGTGGTGAATGCATCGGGAAACAACACATAACGTGTTATTGTTACTTGTTATTAACCCTGAATGGTAATATTGTTATTATCCAATATGCTATCAATATAGACTTTGTTTTTTCTTTCGGTTTGGCATTAAAGAACATTTGAATTGTATTGATAATCAGGATCAAGATTTAGACAATGAAATTCATGATAATAATCAAACAACACACGTGGAATTCAATGGTTAAGGAGCGATAGCGTCTGTAGTAAAAGACTGCGATGTGGTTTGCACTGTAGTTATTGTGTTATATTTCTGAAGTTCCCATACTCAGAAATTGAGATACCTACAGACGAGAAGCCAGTCAGGAAAATTGCAAATATCTCATGCTGAAAATTTCCTGCTAACAGATTATCACTGTTACTATAATTGTTTTAATCTTTATCACTGCAATATTAACATTCTATCATTATATTATCAATATAATTAATTATGAACATTATTAATTATCAGTATCAATATAATTGCAATGATTAACATTCTATCATTACATTATAAATATCTTTAATTATGAATATGATGAATTATCAGTATAAATATCATTGTAATTATTAACATTCTATCATTGTATTATAAATATCATTAATTATGAATATAATGAATTGTCAATATTAAATATCATTGGAATTATTATCAATATAATTTCAATTATTACCAATATAATTTCAATTATTACCAATATAATTTCAATTATTACCAATGTAATTGCAATTATTACCAATATAATTGCAATTATTACCAATATAATTGCAATTATTATCAATATAATTGCAATTATTACCAATATAATTGCAATTATTACCAATATAATTGCAATTATTACCAATATAATTGCAATTATTATCAATATAATTGCAAATATTATCAATATAATCGCAATTATTATCAATATAATTGCAATTATTGTCAATATAATTGGAGTTTTCATCAATATAGATATTATTGCATTTGTTGTTAATATCATTGTAATTATTATCAATATAATTGGAGTTTTTATCAATATAAATATTATTGCAATTGTTGTTCATATAATTGCAATTATTATCAATATAGTTGCAGTGTTTATCAATATAAATATTATTGCAATTATTATCAATATAATTGGAGTTTTTTAATCAATATATATATATATATATATATTATTGCAATTGTTGTTAATATTATTGCAATTATTAATATAATTGGAGTTTTTTATCAATTTAGATATTATTGCAATTGTTGTTAATGTTATTGCAATTATTATCAATATAATTGCAGTTTTTATCAATATAAATATTATTGCTGTTATTGTTCATATAACAGCAATTATTATCAATATAAATATAATTGCAATTATTATCAATATAAATATAATTGCAATTATTATCAATATAAATATTATTGCAACTATTATCAATATAAATATTATTGCAATTATTATCAATATAAATATTATTGCAGTTATTGTTCATATAACAGCAATTATTATCAATATAAATATTATTGCAGTTATTGTTCATATAACAGCAATTATTATCAATATAAATATAATTGCAATTATTATCAATATAAATATAATTGCAATTATTATCAATATAAATATAATTGCAATTATTATCAATATAAATATAATTGCAATTATTATCAATATAAATATAATTGCAATCATTATCAATATAAATATCATTGCAATTATTATCAATGTAAATATCATTGCTATTATTATCAATGTAAATATCATTGCAATTATTATCAATATAAATATAACTTCAATTATTATCAATGTAAATATCATTGCAATTATTATCAATGTAAATATCATTGCAATTATTATCAATGTAAATATCATTGCAATTATTATCAATAGTATTACAATTATAGCATTGCAATTATTGTCAGTATCAAAATATAATCTTTTTATATCATAATCGTCTCTTTTACTAATGGCACTATTTCCTTTTGATAGCTTATCTTATTTTTAATTTTAATGATTTGTATAAAGAAATCGACAGTAATGTACGTTAGTTCTTATTTGCTTTAAGAAGATAGGAATAAGATTTCGAGTTCCTTATACACATTGTTGGTGCTTATCTAAAGGAAAGACAACATAGACTCATAGATTTTTATTAATCCTTGCTAGTAACGGCGTTTTTCAATTCTATATGAAGGCAGTGAATGTCCATGGGGAACGGGAGCAAATACTGGTTGATTGCCCAGCGCGAGGCTTACGTCTAATCCCTTGAGCAGAGGCACAGGAAGCGGGATCGGCAAAATGAAACCTAAAGTTCCAGACACAAGCAGGACCATTAGAAGGATAACTGCAGTAAGCTTCATTGTGTTCTTTTGACAGCTAAGAGAACAAGTAACGAGGCAGTCTCCCGGAGCATTTTATACGTTAGAGACGATCTCAGAAACTGGGATTTGGGGACCGATTCGGGAAACTCAGTCACTAGTTTAGGAAAGAGCCTCGGGAACGTATCTAGGATTGCCTTAGTTATCCTGAATGTTGAAACTTAATTTTCAAATTGTATTTTTCTTAATGAATGTAGATTAATGGTTACATTGAATGAGGATGGTTACATCTTACTTGTTATTATCCCTGAATAGTAACATCCTTATCATCCAATATGCTATAAAAATGGTCTTTGTTTTTTGTTTCGGTTCGGCATTAAAGAACATATGAATTGTATTGATAATCAGAATGAAGATTTAGACAATGAAATTCATGATAATAATCAAACAACACACATGGAATTCAGTGGTTAAGGAGCGATAGCGTCTATAGGAAGACAGATATATAGGTAGACAAGTATATGGGTAGACAAATATATAGATAGACATATATAGGTAGACAGGTATATGGGTAGACAAATATATAGATAGACATATATAGGTAGACAGGTATATGGGTAGACAAATATATAGATAGACATATATAGGTAGACAGGTATATGGGTAGACAAATATATAGATAGACATATATAGGTAGACAGGTATATGGGTAGACAAATATATATATATAGACATATATATATATATATAGACATATATATATATATATATATAGACAGATATATAGGTTGACAGGTATATGGATAGACATATATATAGATAGACAAATACATAGGCAGACAGGTATATGGGTAGACATATATATAGATAGATATATAGGCAGACAGGTATATGGGTAGACAAATATATATATAGACAGATATATAGGTAGACAGGTATATGGATAGACAAATATATAGATAGACAGATATATAGGTTGACAGATATATAGGTAGACAGATATATAGGTAGACAGATATATAGGTAGACAGATATATAGGTAGACAGATATATAGGTAGACAGATATATAGGTAGACAGAT
>BOPN01005017.1:95000-97500 GCA_017312705.2 Penaeus japonicus | reverse complement strand
AATTACACTTAACATCCCTGAAGCTCAAACCAACAAAGTATATTACAGATATTACTTCCTTATTAGATAAGATTGCTACCTCAAATCTGTGGAGTTCATATTCTGTTTCCGGTTTCGGGTTCATGTTGTTGAAAATTTTGATCATTAGGGACTTTAAACATGTTCCCTAAACTGGAACAATGCCTGAATGTCTGCTTACAAAAAAAAAAAAAAAAAAAAAAAAAAAAAAAATCACCAAACTGTTAGATTTCAACGTTTTGTGCAACTAATTTCGGATTATGTTGATACTATTTTTCAGGGCACTCTAAATCACCTTCCTTTTGATCATCAGGGACTTTGAACATATTCTCTAAACTGCAACAATGCCTGAACGTCTGCTTGAAAAAAAAAAAAAAAAAAAAACGGTTAGATTTCAACGTTTTGTGTAACTAACTTCAGATTATGTTGATACTATTTTTCAGTGCACTCTAAATCACCTTCCTTTTGATCATCAGGGACTTTGAACATATTCTCTAAACTGCAACAATAACTGCACGTCTGCTTGAAAAAAAAAAAAAAAAAAAAAAAAAAAAAAAAAAAAAAAAACACGTTTCAACTATTTCAACGTTTTGTGAAACGAACTTCGGATTATGTTGATACTATTTTTCAGTGCACTCTAAATCACCTTCCTTTTGATCATCAGGGACTTTGAACATATTCTCTAAACTGCAACAATGCCTGAACGTCTGCTTGCAAAAAAAAAAAAAAAAAAAAAAAAAAAGTTTCGACTATTTCAACGTTTTGTGAAACGAACTTCGGATTATGTAGATACTATTTTTCAGTGCACTCGAAATCACCTTCCTCTTATTGTACCCTCTGTTAGCGTTGCAATTGGGAACACTTTGACATTCACTTTCTGTTGCATTCCTGAACATTCTACACCAAGGAGAGATTTGCTAATGATGATGTACTTTATACTCTCTTTGTGTCCAATATCTCCTCTTTCTATGATTTATATGTACTTTAAAAGTTTAAAGTACTTTGCAATATTTAAGCGTGTGGATATTGCATGGAAAGAGCTGACATAAAAGTCATATATAAAAGTGCTATTATAAAAGTGTAAAGATGTGCTACTATTAAATCAGTAATTGCTGCTACCGCTATTGCAACTGTTGTCATTGTTATTTTTCATCATTATTGCTGCTATCATCATTCTATTCATCATTATTATCATTATAATAATACCTATTACTACCATCATTAGTACTGTTATGATTATCATTATTATTAATACTTCTACCATCATAGTTATCATAATTACTATCATCATTATTATCATCATTGTTATTATAATCATCGTCATTATTGTTGTTACTATTATCATCACCATCATCATCATCACTTTTAAAATCTTTATAATCATTATCTTCCTTATCATTGCTGTTACTATTATTATCACCATCATTTTAATCCCTGTCCATTACTATTAATAACGATAGTGATAATGATATTAGTAATTACTATAATAATATGAGTAATGATAACAATTACCACCATTATTATTCTTGATATAAAACGTACCTCCCTGACCCGGAGTAGAACCTCTACCGCCCTCAGGTGTTGGCCCGAGAACATAATATTAAAACAGGGTTCTTCTAAGTACAGGTCGCAGCCTAATAGCGAGTCGCGAGATACTACTCAATGGTCCACAACGTCTCTCTAAAAGGGATGTTGATATGAATTGGATTATGAAATGAATATGGCATTAAGAAAGATTTGTGTATATAGAATATGGATAGATACATATTTATATACATGTATAAATATCTTTCGCTGTTTTATTAACCCGTTTCCATGCTTAGCCGTCTCCAAACACACACACACACACACACACACACACACACACACACACACATAGAGAGAGAGAGAGAGTCAGATGTCCTGTGTTTGTGTGTGAATGTTTGCGTGTGTGTGTGTATGTGTGTATGTGTGTGTGTGTGTGTGAGTAGATAAAGTAAGTAATATAATGAAGAAAGGCGCAAAAACTACAAATTAGTGCACAATATTATCTAACAGGGATGCAAGGATAATCCATAAAACCCAACAGGATCACGACAGAAAAAAACGACCCACCAAAAAGATTATCAAACTAGGATCATACAAACTCAATAGAATTCACCCATCTACTCATACTTGAGTAAAGATAGCGAAGTTTCACAGACACACCCCATAGGCACTCGATGGCACTGACTCAGATATTCAAAGTCAAATATCCCGAGGCTACTCCATAAAATACCACATTAATAAAACTGTATGACATATTGTATTTTGAGTCGAACCTCTGCCGCCCTCAGATGCATTTTATACAAGCTACGCGGATTTGTAGAAAGATTGTCTTACTTTAAGCCAAACCTGCAAGAGTTGTACTTGCAGAGGATCACTTCCTGGCACACACGCAGATACACACGAAAACAATGTATACACAGATAGGTGGGTAGGTAGCTAGATAGATAGAGAGAGA
>BOPN01005017.1:75000-77500 GCA_017312705.2 Penaeus japonicus | reverse complement strand
TCTCTCTCTTTCTCTTTCTCTTTCTCTTTCTCTTTCTCTTTCTCTTTCTCTTTCTCTTTCTCTTTCTCTCTCTCTCTCTCTCTCTCTCTCTCTCTCTCTCTCTCTCTCTCTCTCTCTCTCTCTCTCTCTCTCTCTCTCTCTCTCTCTCTCTCTCTCTCTCCCCCTCCCCCCCTCTCTCTCACACACACACACACAGAAGAACAAAAAGAGGACGAAGAAGAAGAGAACAGCTATCAAATAAAGCTAAGAGAAAGATAAGATAACAGAAGGAATAAAATAAGAAAGAGAGAAGTAAAAGAGGGACAAGGAAAAGGGGAGAGGGGTGGTGACGTTTAGAAGTTTTCGGTTGTCTAAAGTTATAAAAGGAAGACAGTCACTGCAAGAAGGCTTCGCTCTCTCTCTGAAAGGTGTTTCAAAAAAAGTTTTGTTTTCCTTTGATTGCTTTTCTGGTGGATATGGATGTATTGTTGACTTTTCTTTATGTATATGTATAGATATGTATATATATGTATATACATATATATATATATATATATATATATATATATATATATATATGTATATATATATATATATATATATATATATATATATATATATATATATATATGTATATATATATATATATATATATATATATATATATATATATATATATATATATACGTATATATATATATATATATATATATATATATATATATATATATATATATATATATATATATATATATATATATATATATATATGTATGTATATGTATACATACATATATATATATATATATATATATATATATATATATATATATATATATATATATGTATGTATACACACACACACACACACACACACACACACACACACACACACATATATATGTGTGTGTGTGTGTGTGTGTCTTTCTTTAATTTTTTTTTTCTTTCTTATTCTCTTACTTTTTATTCTCTTACTTTTTAGATTTCATTTTATTTCGTCATATATACATAGTTTTCTTTATTTATTTATTACGCCTGAGGGGAACAGGCAGAGAAGAAGAAAGTAAACAGAGAGAGAAAAAAACAACAACAACAACAACAACTAAACAAACATACACGAAAAGTTATTTCTGTTACACTTTGGGTTTTATTTTCATATCGTTATCTCCTTAGTTTTGTTTTTTGATGCTTGTTTTCTTTCTTATGTTCTCCTTTGCATCATGCTTCCTCATATTGTCCTTCGCTTAGATCTTTCACTTTCCATTCACCTTGTAGTCATTCATTCTAAAAGTTAGACATGAATTTAACTTCATTTCACAATATCATGAAGTTTTTTACTATGTTATATCTTTCACTTCGCTTCTATATTCCTTCTTCTTCTTTTCTTTTTGTCATTATCTTCCGTCCTTGCTTTTCTCTCATATCTATTACAAATGCGTAAAGTAAATGTGATGGAATGAGGTCATTCATATATTAACTCATCGGTGGTGGTTGGGAGGGAGGGGAGGGGAGAGGGGAGGTGGGGGAAGGAGGGGGAGGAATGGGTTGAAAACGAAATAAAGAGGGGGGCAGGGGTAGGGGCCCGATGACGTCATAATGTTTTTAAATTCTTGAAAAAAAAACTTTTCAACAAGAAAAGGAAGAAATGGTTTAATCCTAGAGAAGGGGGGGGGGGGGGGGGGGGATTTACGGCCCAGGATAACGCTATCAAGAAGGGTTGCGCAATGATGACGGTTTATGGCCTATTACGTCATCAAAAATAGCCTACGTACAGAATTCTCAATGAATATTACACAGTGTACTTATCCGCCGAAGAAAGAGATTATACTCTTGGTCCCGTTTACTTGTATATTGGTTTCCTGGTTAATTTGCTAGTTTCAAGATCTGTCAACCAATAATAATAATAAAAAAGAAAGAAAAAGAAATTGATTTGCTAGTTTCAGGATCTGTCAATCAATAATAAAAAAAGAAAAGAAAAAGAAATTGATTTGCTAGTTTCAGGATCTGTCAATCAATAATAATAAAAAAAAAGAAAAAGAAATTGATTTGCTAGTTTCAGGATCTGTCAATCAATAATAAAAAAAAATAAAAAAATAGGCAAACTATTGTGAAACTTTAAAACTGAGTTGCCTTTGGTAGAGATAAATTACGTTTGGGTAGATTAAAATCGCGCAGGTTAGACTATGAGTATACCTTTAGGTAAATGAGTAAAGATTATGAGTACACCTTTAGGTAAATGAGAAGAGATTAAGAGTACATGTGCGGCAAAGAGTCGTAAATAAGTGGAACTTCGAGTTAGACCAAAGCTGGTGAGGATGCATATCTCGCCACGTATTCTCTTGTTGCGCTATAGGATTAAGAAATTCCAGTGGATATTCTTTTCTTATATTACACGATACTCATTTATTTGACTCTGTTATGAGTATTCGAACAAAGGGTATTGTCAGTTAGTATTGGTTCTCCTTTCATTATATTTGTTAATCCGAGAGGAATGGAATTAATGTATATTATGGGTCTCCCG
>BOPN01005017.1:65000-72500 GCA_017312705.2 Penaeus japonicus | reverse complement strand
CGTGTGAGTGTGTGTGTGCTTGTGTGCGGTTATGAATACTCGCATTCTTCCGTGTGTGTACACCTGCTTCCGGTTTCTTATTCATACCCTCGTTTTCTTTTTTCGCGTTCTTTTACAGAAGTATATTCATTTTCCTTGATTATCCCTGTCCCCTTCTCGGGAATGAAGGAAAAGAAATGAATGAATAGATAAAGAAGAAGAGGAAGAAGAAGAAAAAGAAGAAAAAAGCTTTATAAATAGGATCCATTTCTTTGTTTTGTTTTTACTAACTCCTTTATCGCATTTTGTCCTGCATCTTTATTCTTTCACTTCTCTCCCCTTTCCTTCCCTCATCCCTACCCCCCTCCTTACCTCATTTTTCTCACACCAATGCCCTGCTTCCTTCCGTCACCCCCACCTCTCTCCTTCACCCCCCCCCCCCACCAACCACCTCCTTCCGTCACCCTTACCTCTCTGCTGCACCCCCCCCCCCTCCTTCCCCACCAGCCACCTCCTTCTCTCATCTCCCTCTTCCACACGCTTCCTTCTATTCCCCCCTTAACCCCTACTCCACTCCCTCCCTCACTTCCATCACCCTCTCCCTCCCTCCTACCCACCCCGTTCCCCCCTCCTATTGGTATCGATGTTAACCCTCCCTCACCTCCCCCCCTTCCCCCCTTCCCCCTTCCCCCTCCCTCCTTCCCCTCCCCCCTTCCCCCTCCCCCTTCCTCCTTCACCCTCCCCCCTTCCTCCTTCCCCCTCCCTCCCACCCCACTCCCCCCTCCTATTGGTATCGATGTTAACCCTCCCTCACCTCCTCCCCTTCCCCTTCCTCCTTCACCCTCCCCCTTCCCCCTTCCCCCTCCCTCCTTCCCCCTTCGCCCTCCCCCCTTCCCCCTTCCCCCTCCCCCTTCCTCCTTCCCCCTCCCCCCTTCCCCCTTCCCCCTCCCTACCACCCCGCTCCCCCCTTCCCCCTCCCTACCACCCCGCTCCCCCCTCCTATTGGTATCGATGTTAACCCTCCCTCACCTCCCCCCCTTTCCCCTTCCCCTCCCCCTCCCCTCTTACCCCTTCCGCCTTCCCCCTTTCCCCCTTCCCCCTCCCCCCTTCCCCCTCCCTCCGCCCTACCACACCTGGAAACAAATATTTCTCCCTCAACCCGTAACTAACTTTTGGTCCCATGTTGTTATTGTGAATTGGACTTGTATTTTCCTTTATTTATTGGCGATGTTATTCTTACTAAAGTTGCCCTTGCTGTTGCAGGTGCTACTGCAACTGTTGTTGTTATTGCTCCCCGCTTCCCCCCCCCCCCCCCCCCCCCCCCCCCCCCGTGTCGGCGTGGCTGTTGTTGCAACCGTTGTTATTTATAGCAATATTTCCGTCTGCAGAGTAGGTGCAATTATCATTTCCGATAGTACATTATTTCCTCTGCACAAACGCGTTGATTTGCAATATACTCTTGTTCTCTCTATTGATGCTCTATTTAGCAGAATCCTAATTTGGGAGACGAGGAGAGAAAGGGGGAGAGAAGAAAGGGAGAGAAGTTAAGAGAAGAGAAGAGAAGAGAAAAGAAGTTAAGAGAAGAGAAGAGAAGAGAAGAGAAGAGAAGAGAAGAGAAGAGAAGAGAAGAGAAGAGAAGAGAAGAGAAGAGAAGAGAAGAGAAGAGAAGAGAAGAGAAGAGAAGAGAAGAGAAGTTAAGAGAAGAGAAGAGAAGAGAAGAGAAGAGAAGAGAAGAGAAGAGAAGAGAAGAGAAGAGAAGAGAAGAGAAGAGAAGAGAAGAGAAGAGAAGAGAAGAGAAGAGAAGAGAAGAGAAGAGAAGAGAAGAGAAGAGAAGAGAAGAGAAGAGAAGAGAAGAGAAGAGAAGAGAAGAGAAGAGAAGAGAAGAGAAGAGAAGAGAAGAGAAGTTAAGAGAAGAGAAGAGAAGTTAAGAGAAGAGAAGAGAAGAGAAGAGAAGAGAAGAGAAGAGAAGAGAAGAGAAGAGAAGAGAAGAGAAGAGAAGAGAAGAGAAGAGAAGAGAAGAGAAGAGAAGAGAAGAGAAGAGAAGAGAAGAAGAGAAGAGAAGAGAAGTGACGGACGGCCTGTCAAATTAGCATGTCAAAGTGACGTGAAGAGCCGCCAACATCTGATTTGCATATCACAGGCATTGTCTCTGGGAAACACTTTAATTAATATATCGATTGCGGGTTGATGATCCTGCAGTGCTGGTCGGGACTCGGGATGCTGTTGGCGATAATGAGATGAGGATGCATGTTGCAAGGAGACAAAATTTGTGCTGAGCTGGGGGAGGGAGGGAGGGAGAGAAAGAGAGAAAGAGAGAGATTGAAAGAGAGTGTGTGTGAGAGGGAGGGGGAAGGCGGATGGGGAAAGGGGGAGATGAAAGGAAGGAGGGAGGGAGGGAGGGAGGGAGAGAGAAAGAGAGAAACAGGGAGAGGGAAAGAGAGAGTGTGTGTGAGAGGGAGGGGGAAGGTAGATGGGTGAGGGGGGGAAGAAAGGAGGGAGGGAGGGAGGGAGGGAGAGAGAAAGAGAGAGAGGGAAAGAGAGAGTGTGTGAGAGGGAGGGGGAAGGCGGATGGGGAAAGGGGGAGATGAGAGGAGGGAGGGAGGGAGGGGGGAGGGAGAGAAGACAGGAGGGAGGGAGGGAGGGGGAAGGGCTGTGAGAAGGAGAGGGAGTGTGGGAGGGAGGGGGAAGGGCTGTGAGAAGGAGAGGGAGTGTGGGAGGGAGGGGGAAGGGGTGTGAGGAGGAGAGGGAGAGTGGGAGGGGAAGGGCATGGAGAGGAAGAGGGAAAGGAGGAAGAAAGAGAGAGAGAATGATAGATATCATTACCTGATAAATATTTTCCTCATTTCCTACATGCAATATTTCTCAAGTCTCATTTGTTTCTTAATATTCATGAGTACTTCTATGAGTATATAGAGAAGTTAGACATTTTTATAACTAGATGGAAAACTCCTCTAAATGAAGAAAAGGAAGGAAGCAAAAAAAAAAAAAAAAAAGGTACCTTGGTGGTTTTGTTCGTTCTACAAATATAATGCAAGGAACACACATTGTACAAGAAACACCAGGTTTTCTCCCTTCCTGAATTTTGCATCACATACTGCGAGGAAGGCAATCTATATGGATACAGCTGCTATCCCCCAGAAAAAAAAAGAGAAGAAAAAGAAAAGAAGACAGAGAGAGAGAGAGGGGGAGAGAGAGGGAGAGAGAGAGAGAGAGAGAGAGAGAGAGAGAGAGAGAGAGAGGGAGGAGAGAGAGAGAGAGAGAGAGATAGAGAGATAGAGAGAGAGAGAGGGAGAGAGAGAGAGAGAGAGAGAGAGAGAGAGAGAGAGAGAGAGAGAGAGAGAGAGAGAGAGAGAGAGAGAGGGAGAGAGAGAAGAAAGAGAGAGGGAGAGAGAGAGAGAGATAGAGAGAAAGAGAGAGAGAGGAAGAAAGATAGATAGAGGGATAGATAGAGAGAGAGAGAGAGAGAGAGAGAGAGAGAGAGAGAGAGAGAGAGAGAGAGAGAGAGAGAGAGAGAGAGAGAGAGAGAGAGAGAGAGAGAGAGAGAGAGAGAGAGAGAGAGAGAGAGAGAGAGAGAGAGAGAGAGAGAGAGAGAGAGAGAGAGAGAGAGAGAGAGCGATCGAAAGAGAGAGAGAGAGAGGAAGAAAGAGAAAGAGAGAGGGAGATACAGATAGAGACAGAGATAAAGATAGATACACAGACAGAGAGCGACCCTAATTCCCCAGCCATTAAGTTAAGTGTGAAAGAACAGGCAAATAAAGATGAATCTTATGTTGTGAAAATTGAGACTGCATTTCGGTTCAGCCTTGACTTTTGATAGCAGCCATTAGTATATATATGTTTTTTGTGTATATTTTTGTATTTTTTGTATTTGTTTTTGTTCCCTTTCTTTGTTTTTGTTGCTTAAATTGGCTGTTGGTTTTGCTGTAATCTCATTTGTAAGAGAAAGTTTTGATAAGAAGAGGGAAAGGGGGAAAGATAGATGAAGAAAGAGAGAAAGAGAATGAGAGAAAGAGAAAGCGGGAGAGAGAGAGAGAGAGAGAGAGAGAGAGAGAGAGAGAGAGAGAGAGAGAGAGAGAGAGAGAGAGAGAGAGAGAGAGAGAGAGAGAGAGAGAGAGAGAGAGAGAGAGAGAGAGAGAGAGAGAGAGAGAGAGAGAGAGAGAGAGAGAGAGAGAGAGAGAGAGAGAGAGAAAGAGAGAGAGAGTTAGAGATAAAAAAAAGAGAAGAAAAAAGAGGGAGAAAATCAGAGAGAAAACAAAGTTAGGAAGAAAAAGAAAGTGGGAGATGAAAAGACGAGAGGCAAGAAATTAGAAAGGAAAAAAAAGGGAAGGGAAAGGAAAGAGAACAGGAAATAGAAAAGAGAAGAGAGGAAGAAGGAAGCAACATAAGACAAAAGAGAAGAGTTGCAACTTTTGTATGCATGATGACCTCTGCTTGCAACTCAGCCTCTTAAGGTAAGTTTTTTATTTTTAATTTTTTTATTTTTTTTATTTTTTACTTTTGTTCCATTTTTGCTGTTGTTGTCTTAGAGAGCTGTTGTCTTTAATTGTACTTTATATTATAGGAGAAAGACTAAAGATTAAAGATAAATAAATGTATATATACAGTAAATTTATATAAAATATGGTATACGGAAAATACAATACTCGTGTCCAAAAGACTACAATATGCAAGCTTTTAGTAATAAACAATCCAGCTTATAAGATCAAAGCTTTGAACCAACCCATCTCGACAGATTATTTCATTTCCCGGCAAAACGGAAGAAATGAAGTAGAGAAAGAGGTAGAGATAGATAGATAGAGAGAGAGAGAGATAAATAGATAGATAGATAGATAGATAGAGAGAGAGAGAGAGAGAGAGAGAGAGAGAGAGAGAGAGAGAGACATAGAAGAATAAAGGCAATGACAGACAGACAGACAGGGACAGATAGACAAAAAAAAAAGAGAGAGAGAGAGAGAGAGAGAGAGAGAGAGAGAGAGAGAGAGAGAGAGAGAGAGAGAGAGAGAGAGAGAGAGAGAGAGAGAGAGAGAGAGAGAGAGAGAGAGAGAGAGAGAGAGAGAGAGAGAGAGAGACTAAGTTACACTCTCTAATCAATCCCGCCAGTGACGAAGAAATAATTAAAAAAAAAAAGGAAAAAGAAGAAGAAGAAGAAGAAAAAGAAAGAAAGAAAGAAAGAAAAAAATCAGACCGCTCCGGAAAATGGTTCGTGTCCTCCTCATCCAGTATTGAGGAAACGTTCCGAAGGCGTGAAAAAAAGGAGAAATGGAGGAGAGTCTGATAAGGGCCTTGGCCATGGGCGGTGGGGGGGGGGAGATGAGGGGGGAGAGGAGTGGTATGGGGGGGAAGGAGGGAGGAAGAGGAGGAGGAGTATGGAGGGGGAGAATGAGGAGTAGAGAGAGAGGAGGGAGGAGGAGGAGTAGAGGGGAAGAAGGGGAGGAGGGAGGAGGGAGTGGGTTAGGAAAGAGGAGGGAGGAGGAGGCGAGAGGAGGGGGTGGGTTAGGAGAGAAGTGGGAAGAGTAGGGGAAGAGGGGGAGGAGGGAGGAGGGGGTGGGTTAGGAAAGAGGAGGGAGGACTAGGGGAGGAGGGGGGGAGGAGGGTTGGAGAGAGTGAGAGAAGAAGGGGGAGGAGGGAGGAGGAAGAAGGGGTGGGTTAGAGGAGAGGAGGAGGGAAGGAGTGGAGAAGGGATAAGGGAGAAGAGGAGGAGAGGGGGAGAAGAGGAGGAGAGAGGGGAGATGAAGGGGAAGGAGGGGTTAGCAAGGGAAGCTGGGGAAGAATGGGAGAAGGAAGGGGAGGAGGACGTAAAGTGGGTTAGGGGGAGAACACGAGAAAATGGGAGAGGAAAGAGTGGGAAGAAGAGGTGGGTGGGTAAGAGGAAGTGAAAGACGAGGTAGAGTGAGAGGAGGGGGGAGGGATAAGGAGAGAAAGACTAGGAATGGAGGAGGAAGAAAAAGAGGAGGAGAAGGAGGATGAGAGGAAAAAGAGGGGGGTGGTGAGGGAGGAGGCGGAAGAGAGAGGAGAGGGAGGGAGTAATGGAGAGGAGAAATGATGAGAGGAGGAGGAGGGGAAGAGGGAGGGTCGGGGAAGAAGGAAAGAAGGAGGAGAAGGGGAAGTGCAAAACGAGGAGGGAAGGTTACTAATGGTCAAATTTTTGTGGACCTTCTTTCTCTCTCTTACTTTCTATAATATATGTATATATATATATATATATATATATATATATATATATATATATATATATATATATATATATATATATATATATATACTGTATATATACATATATATATATATATATATATATATATATATATACATATATATATATATATATATATATATATATATATATATATATATATATATATATATATATATATATATGCATAAACATATACACATACATACATACGTACATTCCTACTTATTTTGGGGGAATGTATGGATGTATATGTACATGAATATATATATATATATATATATATATATATATATATATATATATATATATATATATATATATATAGATAGATAGATAGATAGATAGATATATAGACAGATAGATAGATAGATAGGTAGATAAATAGATAGATACTTATTTATTTATATACATACATACATACATATATATGTGTGTATGTGTGTGTATACGCACACACACACGCACACATATATATATATATATATATATATATATATATATATATATATATATATATATATATATATATATATATATATATATATGTATGTATGTATGCATATATATATATATATATATATAAATATATATATATATATATATATATATATATATATATATATATATATATATATATGTATGTATGTATGTATGCATATATATATATATATATATATATATATATATATATATATATATATATATATATATATATATATATATATATATACATATATCTGCATATATATATATATATATATATATATTTACATGTCCATATATATCCAAACATTCCCCAAAAAGAAAAAGGAAATAGAGGACCCAGAGATCGGCGAAGAGAAAGGCATCTATCAGGCTGGAAGGACCACCATCTATTAACCAGGAGAGAAGCAAGGGGATCACCAGGCCAGACCTCCTTGTAAAGTGCGAGTTTAATCCTGATAATGAAGAATCACTCATTCTCGACATCCACTCATATTTTCCCCTCCGTCGCCATGAGGGATTCTCTCTCTCCCCTCTTTCCCTCTCCCCCTCATCCCCTCGCCCCCTCTCCCCCTCATCCCCTCGCCCCCTCTCCCCTCTCTTCCCCTCTCCCCCTCTTTCCCTCTTCCCCCTCTCCCCCTCTTCCCCTCTCCCCCTCTCCCCCTCTCCCCTCTTCCCCTCTTCCCTCTTCCCCTCTCCCCCTCTCTCTCTCTTCCCCTCTCCCCCTCTCCCCCTCTTCCCCTCCCCCCCTCTTCCCCTCTCCCTCTCTTCCCCTCTCCCCCTCTTCCCTTTCCCCCTCTTCCCCTCTCCCCCTCTTCCCCTCTTTCCCTCTTCCCCTCTCC
>BOPN01005017.1:32500-35000 GCA_017312705.2 Penaeus japonicus | reverse complement strand
CAATATCATCATCATCCTTATCATTATCATCATCATCATCCATATAATCATCATCATCCTCCCCACCACCACTCACCATCACCACTCACCATCACCACCACTAACACTATCACCATCATCACCCCCCAAAACAACAACAACAACAACAACAAAATCACTCCTCATCTAGCTGTTATTATAAACTTCCCAACAACAACACATCCGTATATGGGTCCCCGTGTAGCATAGAGACGGAGTCAAGTAAGGGGACGAGTTAACGTAAAAAGGTGATGCAAGTTGGTATCACGCTACCGGAAGTACTTGCATAAATTGGTTGCAAGTGTTGGGCTCTGTTTTGCAGTGATGGAGTTACGGTCGTTAAAAGACGTCGGAGGATGTGCTTGTTTTCATTTAGAGGCGGTGTTGATAGCGTAGATTAAGAGATTGATACAAACACAAACACATCATCTCTCTCTCTCTCTCACACACAGACACACACAAACCAAACAGAACAATTAACCCCACACGCACAAACAAACAAACAAACGACCTCCACACGCACGCACAAACAAACAAACAACCTCCACACGCACAAACATACAAACAAACGACCTCCACACGCACAAACAAACAAATAAACGACCCCCCACGCACGCACAAACAAATAAACGACCCCCATGCACACACAAACAAACAAACGACCCCCACGCACAAACAAAAGACCCCCACACGCACAAACAAACAAACGACTTCCACACGCACGCACAAACAAACGACCCCCACACGCACAAACAAACAAACGACCCCCACACGCACAAACAAACAAACAAACGACCCCCACACGCACAAACAAACAAACGACCTCCACACGCACAAACAAACAAACGACCTCCACACGCACAAACAAACAAACGACCTCCACACGCACGCACAAACAAACGACCCCCACACGCATAAACGCACAAACACACGCACAAACAAACAAACAAACGACCCCCACACGCACAAACAAACAAACGACCCCCACACGCACAAACAAAAAACAAACCACCTCCACACGCACAAACAAACAGACAAACGACCTCCACACACACAAACAAACATACAAACAAACAAATGACCTCCACACACACAAACAAACATACAAACAAACAAATGACCTCCACACACACAAACAAACATACAAACGACCCGCACACTAAAATTCCCAGCTCGACGATGATGCTCCGGACCGTCCGTCTCAGGTCGTTCTTTGAGCCAAGGTCCACCATTATAGAGCCTTCCTGATGACCCTTAAAAATAGGGGGGGTGTTGATAGATTACGTGATCCTTCTTTTTCCCTACTCCTCCTTTCTCTTCCTTTGTTTATTCTTCCTTTCTATCTCTCCTTCTGTTCTCCTTTTGCTCTTACGTTTTTTGCCCTCTTTCCCTTGACAGGTTCTTCCTCGTTTTTCCTTGTTATTTCTTTTCCTCTTCCTCCTTGTTTTGCCTCATCCGCCCCCCCCTCCCACTCTCCCTCTTCCTCTTTCTTTCCCTGTTCTCTCTACCTCGCCTTAATCTCGGTATTTATTTTCCTGGTTTTACCCTCCCTTTCTCCCTCCCCTACTTTCATCCCTCCCTTTCTCTCTCTCCCTTCCTTATCTCTCCTTCTTCTTTGGTTCCACCCCCTCCCCCTTTTCCATATCATGCCTTCCCTCCACCTATCCTTTCTCCATGCTACTCTTTCTATTCCCAACACCTTCTTCTTCCCCTTTCTCCTCTCATTTCTCTATTCCACATCCTCCATTTCTCACACCTCTCCTTCTCTTCCTCTCTCCCAGTCCCGCTTTTCCATCTCCTTCCTCAGCTTTTATTTCTCCCTTCTCCTCCTTCCTCCTAATTTCCCCCTTTCTCCCTTCCCCACTTTCCCTTCTTCCTCTCCTGTCCTCTCACACATTCTCACACTTGTCCCATATTCTTCCTTTCCCCTACTCCCCCCCCCACCCCCCTCCCCTCTCCCCCTTCATACTTCATCCTACCCTGCCTTTTCACACTCTTCAGCGCATCTATCAGCCAACCTTTGTCACTTTATGACACATTATGGCTACCGAAACCATTTTCTTTTTCTTTTTTCTTTCTTTCTTTTGGTAGGGAAGGGTGTGGGGTGGTCATCTGTTAGGGAGGGAGGGGGGCAAAAAAATTGTGTCCCTTTACCGGATAGGCCTAAGGCTAAGAATTATGATATGGAGTGTAGCATGAGTGTTCGGAGAGCGTGAAGTTTTGGGAGAAGTTGGTTGGCTTGAGTGAGTGCCAAAGGGGAGGTAGAAGTCGTTTTATATTTACTGTTTTCTAGAATGTGCTATAGGTGTGCGAATGATTAAGTACTAATCTATGGAATTGCCTCCTTTCTTCGATTCTCTTTTTATTCCCCCACTTCATCTTTGATTTGATTTATTTGATTATTATCACTATCGTCATTACTATTATTTGACTCGAACTTTTATATCCTTCAGTATATCTCTTCTTGCAACGGAAACAGAAT
>BOPN01005017.1:27500-30000 GCA_017312705.2 Penaeus japonicus | reverse complement strand
AGCAACATACAACTTACACAACACAGTAACTACACCTGACATAGTTCTCACGAAACACACAGCACAAAAATTACACTATTACATTCAAACAGGCGACATCATATCATGCGACCATCTCCCAGTCAGACACTCTCCACCAACCCTATCACACACACATACACATTCACACACACACACACTCACACACTACACCCATCTCTACATCCCTACACAAACGCAACAATCTTTAAAAAATGTAAACTGGGACACCTTTAAACATCCACTACAAAACAGGCCAATAATCGATCTGAAGGGGCAATCCACACCCATCTTGAACAGACACCCAAACAGCAAGACTGGCCAACATCCCTAGAACATTTAAAACCATCCCTCACTACAGAGAAACATACGGTCTAAATCTGCTTAAAATACAGTATAAGCAATTACACCAATTAACAACACGAGGCTGGGACACACAGCTACACACATGATACAGAGAAATCCAGACGGGAATCACACACGAGATTAGATTCATTAACCAACAATGGAACTCATTAGCGCAGAAATCATGTCACTAAATATATAAGGCCCCAATAATTTTCTGCAGTATCTTAAAAAGAACTAATGGGATCGAATAAGCAAACTATAACATATCTATACAACGCAAATCGACAAAAGGTTGACTCGGTGGGAGGAGTTCTAACAACAGAACTTCCAGATCTCTTCCATCGAGAACGCCCGATACGAACACACGACTGACTGAGGTAAGGCTATACTTACAATACACTCTCACAAAGGACAGTCCCCTCTCTACAGAAATCACAGCAGGAGAGATAATGAACAAATGCACCGGAAAACAAAACTAAACAAAACAACAAAAAAACGACACCACCAGGAGTATTTATGTTCCTGGTAGGAACATAAATAACACCATCATAGAACATCTACTACTCACAGCGACCGAAAAGCTACGCCAAAGCTTCAATGCAGCACTGGTAACAGGATATTTCCTAGACAAATTTAATCATGCAACTCACACGTAACATAATAATTCCTAAAACTGGGAATTTCACGAATGAGGTCGAGAACTAATGCCCTATCTCCCTCTTGGAATTCCAGGCAAACTACTACCTCGAAAACAACAATAAACACAACAATAGGCAATACGGTTTCCGGCCACACAGGGGGACCAAGAGCACTTTCACCCTCGCTTAAGAAGAGATAGGCCTCGGCCTGCCTAACAAGCAACAGAAAATAGTTATACTTCAATACGTCACTAAGACCTTTGATAAGGTCTGGCACGATTGGACGAAAGGACTGCCATAATATGCCTAGGTTCACACCTGGACACGCCTAGAAGTGGATTATAGCCACAGGAAAGCACCTTATCAACAACCCTCTATATCCTGTTTACCGCCAATCTGCCCCCACCTACACCATACAATAACTATATTCCCTAGGCAAACCATATCATGCAGATAATCTCACACCCCTTTAAATCACAACAATTCATGGAACTTACAACACAATCAACTATTCACAACATCAACACCATTGAGCATCAGTGGAAATTACAGGCCAGCATAAACAAATTCAAAATAATCCCCATAGCATAGAATCTCACCAAACTAAGACGATTCTAATGCTGCACACCACAACCAATCTCAGATTATAGAAAACAACTGTCGGTATCCTTGAATGCACAGCAGTCCCGCTGGTTGCAATATCACACTCCAATAAACTCAATATGCAATCAGTACGGAACAAAGCACTACTCTAGATACACAGCCTAACAATTATAAACAGAATTTCCACAGAAACAATACATGGCACATACAATATAGAACTGTGAAACACGCACATACACAAATGCCGTATAAACAATTGGGAATAATTATTCGAACAAGATGAACTACATAACAACACCATGGAGAAACACAAACACACACACTAACCATCCTTGGTGGCCCATCACTGGTTTATTTTAAGGCTATTCAAACAAAACAAATATAAACAAAAATCAACAAAATAACAACACCAGAAGTCATCCTTAGAACCCCCAAAGGAATGTCTAATCGGAACCACACTATAACAATAACATAAGAAAACAAAAGCAAACCATCATCTCTGCCAGCCAGCCACAGGCGACACCTGGTAATTACCTGTATTGCTTTGAGAATTTGCTAATCACGGGGGGAAGAGGGCTAGCCAGTCTGACGTCTCTCAAGGGTTTATATTCGGTCTCATTAACTGATTTTACGATAATCAATGATTGCTGTACATGTGTTCTTCAAGAGTCAGATCAAGCTCACTTGTTGACTCATGCCAATTTAATTACAGTTGTAACATCATATACAGGTATGTGCAATCATGCTGTGTAAGTTACCATCATGGCAACTCGCATGTGTAATTGTACTAAGTGAGTTACCATCACATCAACTTAGGATAAGAAAGTGACCAATACGGCTCAACAACTATATTAGTCAAATTGAGATAGCATATGACTAGATTCTAACAAAAC
>BOPN01005017.1:15000-20000 GCA_017312705.2 Penaeus japonicus | reverse complement strand
ACCAAATGCATATCCCAAGCAGGTAATTCACTTGACCTCTTCAGGGTCAAGTGGTCATATCAGCAATGCAATTCCAGGTCAAACTGTGTAATAACGACCGATGACTTAACCATTTCCCGAAATAAGAGATGACCGACCCTTGGTAATAACAGCCCGTAATGACCCGAGCTTATTGTCTCACAGGTAATTAGCAGTGACGGATAACAGCGCCCTCTCCCTCTCCCTCCCCCTCCCCTCTCCCCACCCCGCCAAATAATGATCATTGTAAGACGAAAACCACGACCCTAAGAGTATGCTTCAGCCCTAGGGCAGAGTGATATGGTTATCATATCATGCATGATCTCCATGCTGGGTTTTCCACCATCAGCATTCATGAAATTCATCGAATTTCCTATCAAAGTCGGGTGCCTCTGATGTCTCGTAAGGAGGATTATGAGAACGAAAGGTATGCAAGTATGTGGATAAGATGATAGAAGCGGAATCATGCCGGAGATGATGGTGATAATGACAAGGCAAGGCTGGTGGTTGCAGATATTGTAATAGTGGTTATGATAATGGCGATGGTGGTATTGCTATCATTGGTGGTAATGATGATGATGTATTTGTTGATTTATCAATGTTGCTGATGATGGTGATGATAATAACAACAATAATGATGATTATAATGATGTTGATAACATTATTGATGATAAGAACAATAATAGTAATGGTAACTATAATATCGATGATAAAAATGATGATGAAGATAAAAATAGTAATGATAATGATAACAATGATTATAGTGATAAAAATAGTAATGATAATGATAATGATTATAAAGATAAAAATAGTAATGATAACGACAATAATGATTGCAACAGTATTGCCATTAGTACTATTAATGATAATGATAATGGTGATATTATTGATATGTCCATAGATCTTTTTTTTTCTCTCATTAGGTAATTTAATTCGTTTTCAAATCATCCCGATTACCCAGCGAAGGCCAATGCACTGCCGGCTACTATCAGCCATGGAAAATGTTCAGTTGAATATATAAACGTTTTCATAACAGCTTATGGAGATAACATATTTCGTGTCACGAGTACGCTCATACCAAGGCAAACACATCTGTACTGGCAATTTGTGTGCTCAAGCAAATAAACAAACATACGTTAACGGCAACACGCTCGTAAACAAACCAATGAATACAAATAGATAATTACGCTCACATAAAACACAAAGAGACAAACACATAAACAAACACACACACAGACACACACGCGCATATATATCCATCTAGTCTATAAATATTTTGACGGACAATTGCACTCTCTCATACTTACACATACAAACACACACAGATATTCATATATATATATACATACATAGATGCATAAATACATACATACATACATACAAACATACATACATACATACATATATATATATATATATATATATATATGCGTGGGCGTGTGTTGTATGTTTGTTCGTATGTTTATGTGTGCGTGGCTGATATCAACATTGTTTTGTAAAGATTAGTGAAGTAAACTCCGTTATGAAGGAGGCAGAGGTGAAGACAGATAGACAGAGAGAGAGAGATAAATAGATTGATAGATAGATAGATAGAGAGGGAGAGATAGAGAGAGAAAGACGAGAGGGAGAGAGGGAGAAAGAGAGAGAGACAGAGACAGAGAGAGAGAGGGAGAGACAGAGAGAGAGAGAGAGAGAGAGGAGGAATCCATTTTAGAAAGTAGCCTGCAATCAGTCACCCATAATCCATTTTGAAAATCAAGTCCATCATATACAATCCTCGCACATAAAGATTAAAGACAAAGTAAGAAATAGCATCTGCATTAGGAAAATCTCCCACACTTTGCTGTATAATAAAGTCAGAACTTGTTTTACGAAAAAGTAGTAGCATTATCTTAGCCATGTCTCATAGTCTTTGGTTTTTGTTCTCATATAACCTTCCTATTGTGAAAATGTTACACTATTCAGTCTAAGAATATTTCCTATGATATGATTTGAGAAAATCTCGTTTTATTTTTATTTTTATTTTTTTATCATTATTTTTTTTATGAAGCTATCCAACTAAAAGAACAAAAAATCATATCTGATTTGAAAATCGTACTATCCAGTCAATGAAAATCTAAGACCATCAAGTTTAAGAAAAGTTCCCATTATCCAATAAAAAGTCGCACTCTCCAATTACCCAATTAAGAAAAAAAAAAAAAAGTCTAAAAAAACTATTACATTTCAAAAATAAAAATCAGACCATCCAGTGCGAGGCAGATTTGGCAATCCTTCCTTCATCTCACACTTCAACCTTCATCCTTCCCTTCCGTTTTCATCCGCAATCTGCCTAAAAGGAAAGTATCTGAACTCTAGCTTCTTTACTGAGCTTTATGGGTGTACGTACCTTAACCCTTCCAATGCATCTCTGTGGCCCGATTTTCTTTTTTTTTTTTTTTAAAGCATCTCCAGACAGCCATTTCTCACAGATTGCGCCACCACGCTTGTGAAGAGGAATTTAACTACGATCTGTTCTTTGTTTATTCATTGTCCTCCTTTATTTATTTATTTATTTTTACGGGATTTCTATTTGTTGTTTGTTTGTATTCTTTTGTTTTGTTTGTCTGGATATTTTTTTTTGTTTTTTTTTGTTTTAGTTTGTCGAGGGTTGTCCCCCAGTCTTGCTTTTAACGTGTGTAAATATGTACAATAACTTATTGCATAATCCTTTATCTCTCTCTCTCTCTCACATTTGTTCTTGTTCTTTATTGTCTTTCCCCATCTTTCCATTTACCATCATCTATTCCTCCAACATTATTTATTCTTATCTTCCTTCCAATTCTTATAACAATTCCTGACCAAATGCATATCCCAAGCAGGTAATTCACTTGACCTCTTCAGGGTCAAGTGGTCATATCAGCAATGCAATTCCAGGTCAAACTGTGTAATAACGACCAACGACTTAACCATTCCCCGAAATAAGAGATGACCAACCCTTGGTAATAACAGCCCGTAATGACCCGAGCTTATTGTCTCACAGGTGATTAGCAGTGACGGATAACAGCGCCCTCTCCCTCTCCCTCCCCCTCCCCTCTCCCCACCCCCGCCAAATAATGATCATTGTAAGACGAAAACCACGACCCTAAGAGTAATAGCGAAGCCCTACTAGGAGCGAGTGATATATTTTGGGATTATCATATCATGCATGATCTCAGAAATGCTGGGTTTCCACCATCAGCATTCATGAAATTCATCGAATTTCCTATCAAAGTCGGGTGCCTCTGATGTCTCGTAAGGAGGATTATGAGAACGAAAGGTATGCAAGTACGTGGATAAGATGATAGAAGCGGAATCATGCCGGAGATGATGGTGATAATGACAAGGCAAGGCTGGTGGTTGCAGATATTGTAATAGTGGTTATGATAATGGCGATGGTGGTATTGCTATCATTGGTGGTAATGATGATATGTTTGTTGATTTATCGATGTTATTGATGATGATGATGATAATGATAACAATAATGATGATTATAATGATGTTCATAACATTATTGATGATAAGAACAATAGTAGTAATGGTAACTATAATATCAATGATAAAAATGATGATGAAGATAAAAATAGTAATGATAATGACAACAATGATTATAGTGATAAAAATAGTAATGATAATGATAATGATTACAAAGATCAAAATAGTAATGATAATGATAATGATTACAAAGATGAAAATAGTAATGATAATGATAACAATGATTATAAAGATAAAAATAGTAATGATAACGACAATAATGATTGCAACAGTATTGCCATTAGTACTATTAATGATAATGATAATGCTGATATTATTGATATGTCCATAGATCTTTTTTTTCTCTCATTAGGTAATTTAATTCGTTTTCAAATCATTCCGATTACCCAGCGAAGGCCAATGCACTGCCGGCTACTATCAGTCATAGAAAATGTTCAGTTGAATATATAAACGTTTTCATAACAGCTTATGGAGATAACATATTTCGTGTCACGAGTACGCTCATACGAAGGCAAACACATCTGTACTGGCAATTTGTGTGCTCAAGCAAATAAACAAACATGCGTTAACGGCAACACGCTCGTAAACAAACCAATGAATACAAATAGATAATTACGCTCACATGAAAACACAAAGGGACAAACACATAAACAAACACACACACAGACACACACGCGCATATATATCCATCTAGTCTATAAATATTTTGACAGACAATTGCACTCTCTCATACTTACACATACGAACGCACACAGATATTCATATATATATATACATACATAGATGCATAAATACATACATACATACATACATACATACATACATATATACATATATATATATATATGCATTACATAATGACCCGATGAAAGTATTATTTTATGTTTATTTTTTACTTAATGTTGAAAGTTTTGTTAGATGTATATTTCGTTAGACACGTCCAAGAAACTAAATTTTATTTCGAACGGTTATCTGTGGAAGCGGTTTGTCAGAATCACAACTCGTCGATCATAGTGGCATGCATAAGATTCTTGGGAGTGGATAAACGGGTGGGGGAGGAGCAATTAAGTCCTCTAGATTATCACATGCGCACGATGTGTCCCTTGTAAAGGGATGATGAAGGATTATCCCATGCACATGATGTGTCTCTTGTAAAGGGTGATGAAGGCGACGTTTGGTTTCAGGTTGATTTTTTTAGCACATTTATAAACCTACACGTGCACAAAAAGTGAAAATGTCCAATCCGAAAGTTGTGTGATCCTTCATTAAATCCAAGTTGTAAGCAATGAGATTCTTGTAACCCAACCGACCCTGTAAACATTTGGAGACTTTTGGTCGATTTCGAAATAATATCGAATGCTCTGACTCGAAATGTGTTTCCTGGGGAACTGACTGTCGCTTAAGGCCTATAAACCTATTAATTTGCTAAATTGAGGAACCAGTGCTCTGTGTGAGAGTTGGATGTGTGTCTG
>BOPN01005016.1:99867-102367 GCA_017312705.2 Penaeus japonicus | reverse complement strand
GTCTAAGGACCTGACCGATAGAAAATGTTCAGAAACATCATTATGAAGAGCTTTAGTGACAAAAAGAATTAAAATGAGCATTGCTGTTTTTTCTAACTATACGTTTGATGCAGTAACGAATTCAAATAGATGCAACTCATGCAGCTTCGAAAATAACGAATGTGTATTTACTGGGAGATTTGCAAGCCCATTCAGAGTGACTGCACCGCATCCGTAGTACAAATTTGTCGTGATAGACGATAAGAAAGAAACAAAAGATGAGTACAGTATTCAGTATGTCATAAGGGCACATCTTCGATGGATCTTGATAAATAAACGTAAATCCAGATTCCAGACTGGCGAGGCAATGACAAGCTGGTGAAGCAGGGTTTCCTTAGATCTATGGAAGAACCCTATTAAGGTATGGGAATTCACTGGAAGAAATACCTTATCCTTGTATACCTCTTTAGTGAAGTGTATCAAAGAGATGCCAAGCTCTCTCTCTTTCTCTCTTTCATTCTCTCTCTCTCTCTCACTCTCACACACGCACTCTCTCTCTCTCTCTCTGACACACACACACACACACACACACACACACACACACACACACACACACACATACACACACACACACACATGCACACACACACACACACACACACACAAACACACACACACACAAACACACAAACACACACACACACACATTCCCTCTCTCTCTCTATCTCTCTCTCTCAAACTTCTTTGCTCATTATGCTTTAATGAAAATACAAATTGATTGAAGATTCTTTTATGTTATAGGTAATTCAATAAGCTTTCAATCTTCCATTCTTTCAAGTAGAAGTAAATATGTATCAAATAAAGTAAGATGAAGTAATTATGTATGAAGTGATTAATACAATTACATGTTGATAACTCACTCGTTTTTGAAGTCATGGAAATGGGGTTGATGTTTGGCTACCCAGTTCACTCGCGTGAGGGTTTGTTTTACGACTTTTTATCTCTTTCTTCTTGATCATCGTAATTTACGTTTTTATCTAGCTATCACTTCCTCTTATCATTATTCACTATATATATGTTTCAATGTAATTGCATACTGTATTGCTTATTTATGGAGTAATGTAGAACTTATATGTGTAATTATATGCATCATAGGCCTGTGTCGTATTGATATGATGAATAGGGAATGAGATGAGTAATTGTCGCTATTACTAATGTATGAATTATACTTTTTTTCTTTTCAGCTAATCTGTGTGTGTGTGTGTGTGTGTGTGTGTGTGTGTGTGTGTGTGTGTGTGTGTGTGTGTGTGTGTGTGTGTGTGTAATAACTTTTCTACTATGAGTAAACTTCCAAACTTACCAGCTGTAACAAGCAACTTTAAAAATAGTTTGACACGTGTGTTGCCAATCGATGAAAATGTTGTAATGGTATTTAGACTGTCTTTGTCGCTTTATTTTTTCTGAAATACCTTTACGTATGTTCTCATAATATATTCACAGTGACACGCCAGGAGAAAGGGAGAAGCAGGGAGGAAGAGAATAAAGAATGATACTGTTACATATGTATATTTAAAGCTATAAATCACATTCTATGTATATAGGTTGTAGATAAAGAACACTATGGTAAACAGCTATCGATTGCGGACACGCGGAAGAGCCACTGCCGAACGTAAATCATTATTGGTGAAACAGCTGACGTGAGGAGCCTGGACACCTGCAGCAGTGTAGCGTGTTACTGGGTCCAGGTGTTCATCCCATGTACATATTTTATTTCAGTGTCCGCATGTTCCTGTTTTTCTCTCGCCACGTGATTAGATATCTGTGTATGTCTGTATTTCTGTGAATCCGTAAGTCATGCATACTTTATTTTTGTTCTATGAAATGTGTTATGTACGCTTTTTGCATCTGTGTATTTTTTTAGAAAAAATCAAATTTAGTTTTCTAACTCTGGTCCATTTCATTATTGAAAGACAGTGTATACTGTATGTATGTGTGTGTGTGTGTGCATGTATATGTATATAGAGGAGATATCATTCCCAACAGACAAATATTTGTTGGTGATGGCAACCTAACATTCAGCCACTGCATCTGAGAGCGCTTTCAAAAGTAATGTCTGCACCGAGCAAATCCCATGAAGCATAACCCGAAATCTTAGCCTTTCATCCAGTAGTATCAAAAGTACAATACAATACAATGCTGTTATAAGGGAAATTATGTGTATATGTATACTCAGAGAGCGTCCGGTAAACGTGTTTAAGTTCTAGGGCCAGTTTCCAAAGCTAAAACAACTGTGAAAGATAGAGAAGTAGAGATGGTAACTAGAGTAGTGGCTCTGGTTGAGCTGTGATACTCGAAATTATATCATATTTAAGAGTGGAGTGAATCTCAATATTTTCACTGAGAAATGGATATAAGATATGTATTGTAATGTTATGAATACCAAGTTAGTAATTCGCTATTTTTCGTGATAATGTCTGTAAGAATCAAGCTTTAGTATCAAATATTTACACTGACTTTAACT
>BOPN01005016.1:74867-79867 GCA_017312705.2 Penaeus japonicus | reverse complement strand
AAGGCATTAATGAAATCGCATTTAGGAGGAATTGCTTAAAATCGAATAGACAAAAACTACGCTTGTCCATTTTAACGGAAGAGGAAAAACTGGTCTGAATGTTTTGCGATTTCCATAATCCATTTAATTCATGGTTAAGTTATGAGAATACTAGCAACACCCGGATGCAACTCTCCGCTAAGGGGGCTGTATGATTTCACTTATGATATTAGTTGCAGGATTTTCAGTATGTGTGAGACCTGATGCGACCGAAATGAAAATAGGAAAGGAGAGAGAGATTGTGTGTGTGTGTGTTTGTGACTGAGAGGAAGAGAGGAAGGGGGAAAGTGAGAGAGAGAGAGTGGGAAGTGAAAGGAAAAAAGAGGGTTGTGAGGGAAAGAGGGATATGTATAGAAAGAGGGAATTAATGAGAGGAAGAGCCAAACAGGCAGGTAGACGAAGAGAAAGAGAGACAGCGAACGAGAGAGAGGGTGGAGGGGGAAAAAGAGACAGAGACAGATTCTGAGGGAGAGAGGGCATAAAAAACAAGTGAAGTGAAGAATGCAACAGACAAGAGAGAAAGATATAGAATGAAAAAATAGTAACAACATTAGCTTTTGAATAAAAGTCAGACGCAAAATGTGTAACTCCAACAACAACATCGGAATCGGAATTATCTTGTCATTTGCAGCCCCATTTGTGATTGGAGCTGGATCTATTAATGATGCTAATATAGGCTCCTGAATCTGGACATATTCCGCGTTTCAATTTTGTGGGAAAGTGCACTCTGCAGAAAAAAATAGTTTGCTGTTTTTTTCCATGCAATTGAGCTGGTTTGTTTACTCTTGCATATTTATAAATTAGAAGAGAAGTTTTAATGTAGTAACCCTATGCACATAATTTTATTAGAATCAATATATCGTGCGGTTGTGCTGACTAGATTTTCAACATCAATTTGCCAAAAAAGGCCTATCATCATCATCATTTTCATCCTCATCCACATCCTGTTTTTCCTCCTCCTCCTCCTCCTGTTCTTTTTCTTCGTCTTCTTCCTCTCCTTCCTCTTCCGCTTAATCTTTTTTCTCCTTTGTTTACTTCTTCTCCTTCTCTTTCTCCTCCTCCTCCTCCTCCTCCTCTTCCTCCTCCTACTACTACTACTACTACTACTACTATTACTACTATTACTACTATTACTACTACTACTACTACTGCTACTACTACTACTATCATTCCCTCTCCCTCTTCCTTCCCATCCTCCTCCCCTCCTCTCATCTTCCTACTCCCTCTCCCTCCACCTCCCCATCCTCCACCTCCACATCTTTTCCCCTCCTCCTACATTCTCTCCCTCTTCCTCCTAATCCTCCTCTTCTCCTCCTCTCCTCTTCATACTCCCTCCCTCTCCCTCCACCTCCCCATCCTCTCCCCATCCTCCTGCTCTTTCTCCCCTCACCCCATCCTCCTTCCTTCCTCCCATCCTCCTACTCTCTCTCCCTCCACCTCCCCATTTTTCTCCCCTTCTCCTCCCTTTCTCCCCTCCTCCTACTCCTTCTCCCTCCACCTCAGCATCCTCCTCCTCTCCTACTCCCTCTCCCTCCGCTTCCCCATCCTCCTCCCCTCCTCTTCCCTTCTCCCTTCCTCCTACTCCATCTTCCTCCACCTCCCCATCCTCCTCCCCTCCTCTTATCCTTCTCCTCCCTTCCTCCTACTCCCTCTCCTCCACCTCCCCATCCTCCCTCCCCTCCTCTTCCCTTCTCCTTCCTCCTACCCCTCTCCTCCGCCCCCATCCACCACCCCATCCTCCTCCTCCCTTCCCTTCCTTCTCCCTTCCTCCTACTCCCTCCCCCTCCACCTCCCTATCCACCTCCCCCATCCTCCTCCCTCCTCTTCCCCCTTCTCCCTTCCTCCTACTCCCTCTCCCTCCACCTCCCCATCCTCCTCCCCTCCTCTTCCCCTTCTCCCTTCCTCCTACTCCCTCTCCCTCCACCTCCCCATCCACCTCCCCTCCTCTTCTCCTTCTCCCTCCTCCTAATCCCTCTCCCTCCACCTCCCCATCCTCCTGCCCTCTCCTCTCTTCCCCCTTCTCCCTTCCTCCTACTCCCTCTCCCTCCACCTCCCCCATCCCTCCTCCCCTCCTCTTCCCCTTCTCCCTTCCTCCTACTCCCTCTCCCTCCACCTCCCCATCCTCCTCCCCTCCTCTTCCCTTCTCCCTTCCTCCTACTCCCTCTCCCTCCACCACCCCATCCTCCTCCCCTCCTCTCTTCCCCTTCTCCCTTCCCTCCTACTCCCTCTCCCCTCCACCTCCCCATCCTCCCTCCCCCTCCTCTTCTCCTTCTCCCTTCCTCCTACTCCTCTCCCTCCACCCTCCCCATCCTCCTGCCCCTTCCCCTTCTCCCCTTCCTCCTACTCCCTCTCCCTCCACCTCCCCATCCACCACCCCATCCTCCTCCTCCCTTCCCTTCCTTCTCCCTTCCTCCTACTCCCTCTCCCTCCACCTCCCCATCCACCACCCCATCCTCCTCCCCCCTCCTCTTCCCTTCTCCCTTCCTCCTACTCCCTCTCCCTCCACCTCCCCATTTTCCTCCCCTCCTCCTCCCTTTCTCCCCTCCTCCTACTCCCTCTCCCTCCACCTCCCCATCCACCTCCCCATCCTCCTCCCCTCCTCTTCCCCTTCTCCCTTCCTCCTACTCCCTCTCCCTCCACCTCCCTATCCACCTCCCCATCCTCCTCCCCTCCTCTTCCCCTTCTCCCTTCCTCCTACTCCCTCTCCCTCCACCTCCCCATCCTCCTCCCCTCCTCTTCCCCTTCTCCCTTCCTCCTACTCCCTCTCCCTCCACCTCCCCATCCTCCTCCCCTCCTCTTCCCCTTCTCCCTTCCTCCTACTCCCTCTCCCTCCACCTCCCTATCCACCTCCCCATCCTCCTCCCCTCCTCTTCTTCTCCCTTCCTCCTACTCCCTCTCCCTCCACCTCCCCCTCCTCCTCCCCTCCTCTTCCCCTCCTCTTCTCCTTCTCCCTTCCTCCTACTCCCTCTCCCTCCACCTCCCCATCCTCCTCCCCTCCTCTTCCCTTCTCCCTTCCTCCTACTCCCACTCCTTCCACCTCCCCATCCACCACCCCATCCTCCTCCTCCCTTCCCTTCCCCTTCTCCCTTCCTCCTACTCCCTCTCCCTCCACCTCCCCATCCACCTCCCCATCCTCCTCCTCCCTTCCCTTCCCTTCTCCCTTCCTCCTCCTACTCCCCTCCTCCACCCCTCCCCTCATCCACCACCCTCCCCATCCTCCTCCCCTCCTCTTCCCCCTTCTCCCTTCCTCCTACTCCCTCTCCCTCCACCTCCCCATCCACCTCCCCATCCTCCTCCTCCCCTCCCTTCCCCCTGCCACTTCTGGAACAGTGAAGTGGCGACTGGCTGAGCATTTGTACTTCACAGACTTTTGCTACGTGGAAGAAAACTTCACTGTCTCAGAAGAAGGAAAGTTTCGAGAATGTCTGGAATACGAAAGGACTTGTTGTTCTTCTCCCTTGGGCCTTCGAGGCTGGATGAGAACTCTATGTCCTCGAAGAGAATGATGCTAATGATTATTATGGTAATGAGGATAATAGAGATAATAGTAAGAAAAAAATGGTAGTAATGATGATGATGATATGATAATGATGATGATAATGGTGATATGAAAATGAGGATGATAATGGTGATGATAATGATAGTATTGATGATGGCAGTGATTATGATAATTACAATGACGAGAATAATGATAATGATTATAGCGAGAATAATGATGATAATAATAGTCATAAACTACTGAGATCACGTGTTTTCTCTTGGTTCTCTGAGTCCACGTCTTGAATTGCTGTTGATGGCGATCCTATCAAGTGTTGATCAATATTTGTGAAGCACTTATCAACTGGAATGCTATTCTGATGATGAAAAGTGTTCATCAAAACGTAAGTCTTATTGATACTTGAATTGATATCATAGAAAAGATGAAAGATAAAGAGAAATGCTTCTTACAACTTTCATTTCCTATCTCAAGCCTTGTTGTAATTACGATGAAGCACTTTGTCAATTTGAATTATCGGTGTTATTATTGTTGTTATAAAATCAACTGTTTTGTTATTGTGCCAGTTGTTATCATCACATAAATCACATTACTCTCAACGTTGGCTAAGCTATCAGCATTTTTTTTTTTTTTTTTTTTGTGTGTGTGTGGTTGTTACTGCCATTTTTGTTATATCAATTGAAATTTTGATATTACTTAATACCCTGAGTTTTACCATGCATATATATATTTTTTTATCAATACGGTTGTTATTAATATTGCTACAGATATCATAAAAGCTTATTGATCTGATATCCTGGAACCCCCGCGCATGAATGGCAATAAGACAAAGCAGTTACACACGTTCAGTTCATGAAAATGCTGACGTCACTGCAGCCAACCGACCCACTTCGTCTGCTGGGTGTAATTTGGGGGATTTTCGTTATTCTCTTATTTATTTTTACTCTTTATTTTTAGCTTGTTCTTTCACCTTCATCTTCATGATCTAATCTTCTCCTTCTTCTCTTTTTCTTCTTCTGTTCTTTTATTCTCCCTGTCTTCTCTTATTCCCCCTCTTCTTCATCGACATCGTCTCAACAAGGCACATAAAACAATACAACCCATAATTTATCCAAACAATATTAAGTGTCGAACCACCAGATAGAGGAGATCGCCTGGCACCAATTAGGCGCACATGCCTCGATTTGCATATAAATGGTGCTGACACTTCTGCCTTGCTTACTTCCCACCGCGAAATACGACGCCTATGAAAGGTGTTGTTTTTAGACTTATAGGTGTTGCGAGCGTGGGATTATAGCTTAGTCAACATTGTCAGTTTTTTTGTTTTCTTTTTTTTCTCTCTCTATTTATTTATCAGCTTTTTTTTTTTTTTTTTTTTTTTTTTTTTTTTTTTTTTGTTGATTGTTTGTTGTTGTTTTGGATTTAACGTGAGTGTCTACTTGTTGAGGACTATAATTATTGGTAT
>BOPN01005016.1:67367-69867 GCA_017312705.2 Penaeus japonicus | reverse complement strand
ATCAGCCCTCATTTTGTTCCATTGCGAGGAAGACCTGGAGGAGGACCACCCTGGGTACCCTTCTCTTTCACCACCCAGCCAGTGTTGCCAACTATTTTTTCGAAAATCTGTGGATGGATGTCAAAAAATCTGCAGAAATCTGTAGCTGTTCCCAAAGTATTTCCATCATGATTACATATCGTCATAAAGATTTTTTTTTTTTCACTTGAAATTATGTATGGCTTAATACTAGTAATGCTAATTTGATTATTATTAAATGATAGATACTATATTATTAGAATGCAAGTACAGTACTGTATTATATAGAATATCTCAGGGTATAATAATTGTGAAGAACATCTGAAACAAATGTATCATTATTATATAAGTGTCGGCTAATAGTTTCTGTAAAAATGTAGATTATTAAAAAGTAAACCAACAAACATTATTGAGACTGGATTTACTGTATAAAGTATTAGCAGCATTAACATCAGAGAGCAAGGATGTCTGTCAAAGTTCCACATGTATCCATTATTGTACATTAAAGTTTCCCGCTACAGTATTCATCAATAGTAAACGTGGGGTAGATGCAGCACAAAATTAAAAGTTGGAGATTACATTACAGTGTGATAAAACACAACATGTTACATGAATAGGAGTATGTAAGAACAGTAAGATTGTGTAAAGCAACATTTCAAGTCACATTCTAAGCTCCCCAAAGACAATCATCCTGCTCTCTACCACTACCAGCAGAAATGGGTAAATATATGCATGAATAGGATAAGCCTAGACTTTTCCAGTTGAGGAGTTACGTTACTGTGTATGAATATTTTACAGCCACCATGCTTAAGCTAAATGAATTAGTAAAAGCAGGCAAACATTCTGCAAGCAGTTCTATTAAGCAGCTATTGTATGATAAAATGAGGTGTAGTGAAGTACCAGTACTGTGCTGTACTTCACGTTATTCTTAACAAGGCTAACACTCAATATATACATGCAGTAGCTAATAGTGCTAGTCAGTGCCTTTATACTTCCGTTTCTGAATAATTGTTATATTCGTGAGTTTAGTCCATTCACTGCTGTAAACAAACAAAAACGAAAAAAAATGGTATACCGATGCTCAAAAATTACCGTTATTGGTATATCGAAGTGCTTCTGATACCGGTAATACCGAACCTAAAATACCGGTATTCTGGTATACTGATCTCCGGTGCACATCCCTGGGAGAAAAGAGAAGGATGGGAAGAGAGAAAGGAGAGAGAAGAATGGGAAGAGGGGAAGAAGGAAAGGATGGGAAGAGGGGAGGATATAGAAGGATGGAAAGAGGGGAAGGAGAGAGGAAAAATAGGGAGAAGGACGGGGAGAGGGAAAGATCAGACAAAGATGAAAAAAAGGGGAATAATAGGGAAAGGGGTAGCAAAGAGAAGGAGAGAAAAGGGGGAAGAAAGAGAGAGAGAGAGAGAAAGGAGGGAAGAGGAAGAAGGAGAGAAGAGAGAGAGAGAGAGAGAAGGAAGAGGGAGAGAGAGAAAGAGAGAGAGAGAGAGAGAGAGAGAGAGAGGGGGAGGGTAGAGGGAGAAGGAGAAAGAGAGAGTGAGAGAGAGAAAGACTGCTGGTGGATGTTCCGAGGTCCCGGTCTAGCCAGCATCAATGCATCTTCTTTGCTAGAACAGCCCGACTGTGGAACTTATTCACCTCCACCATCGATGTCGCCGAAATGAACACACAGCAGGCGAAGAGAGCGGCACATCACTGGCTATAACATTAGTAGATTTTACCTATTATAATTTTTAAGATACTAACCTCTGTTCATCTTTAATTAAAGAAAGATAGGTTGGGTTTTTAAATAAGTTCTTTTAGTTAAGTGGCTTTTAACCCGCAAAAGGAACTTGACAGTTTTAATTAACCACAAATGGTTCTAACATATGTAACATATTGTATATCTAAATGAATGTTAAAAAAAGAAAAGAAAGAGAGCATGATTTTGCCTCAAGGGTGATAAACAGATCTTAATCTTCTATGATGTGGACAGGAAATGCAATTGCCTTTGATTGTGACTGATGTTTGTGTCAGATTGTAATCGTGATGAGTAATCTTATCTCTAGAATCAATATGTAATCCGAATTTATGCCGCTGTTATATGCTGGAATTCATGAAGATGCATTTCTACTGTTTGTTTTCAATATATTTTGATTTTGCATATTTTTAAAAATCTTTGTTCTTATTCTTTTTCAGGTATGAGTTGCACTTGGAGAGTGGTCTCCTGCTTGAAAATATTGTAAGTATCCCATTGTAAGTGTCCGTGTTGTTCTAGTTTGTGGCATTACTGCAATACATCCTATTGGCGTGCTTTCACTTTCATCTTGATTAAGATAAGCCAGATTTGCAGAGCAGATGCTCAAGGATAAATAAGAATTGCGAAGCAGATTCCTCGCCGGGCTCATATGCACTGGGGCGAGCTCGCCTGTATCAACGAATCCTGACGGGTGAGAGAGTGTGGCAACATGTGTTGACTCTATCTGAG
>BOPN01005016.1:54867-57367 GCA_017312705.2 Penaeus japonicus | reverse complement strand
AGTATAAGGCAAGCAAGGCATCAAAATCCGTGCGTAGGACCACACGTGAGATCGGACTCTCCTTAATCGCGCAACTCCCGCCAAAGGCACGACTCCCAAGCTTTCGGATCCCGGCCGCGCCTCACCCAAAGACGTGACCTTAGTCTCTTCGGCATAATCGTTCCGACGGATAAGACTCCTCGTGGAATTTGATCGACGTCTTCGAGGGTGGGAGTCGGGGATGAACATTATGCCTAATTTATGAGTTGATTTATGCCATATTTAGGCTCGGTTTCGTTCCTTATTTCGCCCCTTCTCGTCTGTGCTTCTCCCTTTTCTCATCTTTCCTCCGATTCCGTTTTCCAGTTCTCTTTTTCTTTCTATTTACATTTCTCTTTTCTAATCTCAGTTCCCTGTTTTTTCTGTTCTTTTCACTTAAGTCTTCCTTGCTTTTCTTTTTCTCTTCCCATTGCTCTTTGTTTTCCGCATGTCTCTTCTCTAATCTCCTTTCGCGTTTTCATTCTCATGTTTCTTTTCTCTTCTAATCTGCCTTTTCCGTATTTTGTAAAAATCTTATTTTTCTTCTTTGTATATTCCCATTGACTTTATGTCTTCTTTTCAGTTCTTCTTACTCTCTCTCTTTCCTAAATATCTTTAGTCCCTCTATCTTCTTCGAGTCTGATAAAAAAAATATATATTTCATTCTTTCTTTTTCTTTTTAGAGGGGGAGGGGGTTGATTATGAAAAAAATGAGAAATTGAAAAATAAGCAAAAATTTGTTATTGAAAATGTTTTCCAAAGCTCATTCATATCAAAGACAATTCTTTTTCCATCTCCATGATAGAGATTGGAGACCCTGCGATGCTCTTCTTCCTTGACCGGTCCCTACCCCTGGACGTTGCTCTTCTCCCGTATTCTGTCCATTCAAATAAGCCATCAAACCACGCCCTCCGCTGTCTGCCTTTTGCTCTCTATCCTTCAATCTTCCCTTCCAACCACCTCGTTCGTTCATAAGAGGGTCGGAAATGGAATCCTGTTCTTCGTTTTTTTTTTTTTTTTTTTTTTTTTTTTTTTTTATAAAACAAGGGGTAAGAACAAATGGGGAAAACCCGTTGTCTTGTTAAGGAGAGCTCGTTAATCTCACGCAACATGGAAACAGCTGAGGCGGCCGCTCTGGCTTTTTGGTACGCGGCTTTATAAATGTGTGTGTGTGTGTGTGTGTGTGTGTGTGTGTGTGTGTGTGTGTGTGTGTGTGTGTGTGTGTGTGTGTGTGTGTGTGTGTGTGTGTGTGTGTGTGTGTGTGTGTGTGTGTGTGTGTGTGTGTGTGTGTGTGTGTGTGTGTAAGTGTGTAAAGAGATAGATGGATATAGATATATAGACAGACTGACAGAGAGATAGATAGATAGGTAGATAGATATAGATATATATGTATAGATAGATAGATAGACATATTAGTTATAGATATAGTTAAAGATAGAGGGTATCACGGCCACGAGAGAAATTGCCATAACCCCCTGCACCTCAGAGCGAATCTTCCCTGCCTTTGATTGTCGGCCTCCCCCTTACCCCCAGCCCCCCCCCCCCTCTCCTCATCCATGGACGCTGACCTGGCCGCGGCGGGACTCACTGATTTCATTTAGCCCGAGTGACATTTGACCTCCCGGCTTCTTAGTCGCTCAAGGTATTTCTATTTGTTTATTGTTTCACTTCTGGGGCTTTCCTGGATTTTTTCATCGGCTGAGGTGATTTCGGAGAGACAGAGACAGTTACAGATAGAAAATGATAGACAGATAAACACACAAACAGACATACAGGAAGAGGAAGGGAGAGAAGGAGAGAGAGAGAGAGATAGAGAGAGAGAGAGAGAGAGAAAGAAAAAAAGGGAAAGAAAGAAAAATAGAAAGAAAGAGAGACAGAGACAGTTACAGATAGAAAATGATAGACAGATAGACACACAAACAGACATACAGGAAGAGGAAGGGAGAGAGAGAGAGAGAGAGAGAGAGAGAGAGAGAGAGAGAGAGAGAGAGAGAGAGAGAGAGAGAAGGGATACCCTCACACTCGACTCATTTTCCCATTACTTCCTTCGTATTTACTCTTTCACTCTGAGAATCGCCCCTCATCTCCTTCTGCTCCTCAACCTGTTTTCCTGCCACAGCCCTTCACCTTCTCCATTTTCTCTTTTCTTTCGTTTTTCGAGCAGATTCCTCCCTTCTGTATCTCACTTTTTCCTTTATTCTCTCCCATCTCCCCTCCTTATTCGTGTGGTTTCCGCTTTTTTTTTCTCTCTCTCCTCACCTTCTCCATTCTCATAATTTTCTTCTCCTTTCCTCGCCTTCCCCCTCTCGTTCTTCTCTTGTATTCTCCTTACCTTCTTCTCTATTCCCTAGCCTCTCCTCTCCTTCTTCCCTCGCCTTCCTCTCACCCTCTTCTCCATTCCCTCCCCTCTCCTCTCCTTCACTCGCCTTCCCCTCTTCTTATTCTTCATTCCCCCCCTCTCCTCTCCTCCTTCTCTCGCCTT
>BOPN01005016.1:29867-32367 GCA_017312705.2 Penaeus japonicus | reverse complement strand
CGCCTGCGTCTTTGTTCGTTCGGCTCCGCAACTTTCTGCTCCTCGCTTAAACACACTTTACATCACGCAATTTACCATAAATAAATTCCAAGGCGGTGCAAGACGCTCTAAGGAGATTCCTCTTGTCGCCATCCTCCTCCTTTGGCCCCTCTCTTCTCTTCCCCTCATTCTTTACCCTCCTGTCTCTCTTTCCCTTCCCCTCCCCCCCCCCCCCCCCGTCATCTCTTCACTTCCCTCCCTTCCCCACCCCTTCTTTTTGCCTCCCCGCCCTTCATTCAGCTCTCCCTCCTCTCCTCTCTTCCCTTTCGCCCCCCCCCCCAGCCTCACCACAGCGCTCTCACACTTGGAACTTCTCAAGGCCGATCTCCATTGCGAATGACGTCACGTTCGTTCTTGCATGCAGACGAACGTGCTGAATTTTGCGTCCGAATTAGCGTGATCTGTGACCTGTTGGGTGTCAAAGGTGAAGGTTCAAATGTAGTTTATTTGCCATCCTTTGTGTGCATGAAAATAGCAAACTGTAGCAAATCTCTGGTCATCTAATCTTACTGATTATGAATTGAATTTGTAATGCTTAAGTTAAACATGCAGTTGAAAAATATGGAAAATAAAGAAATTGTAATATTCAGCTTCATTTGAAAGGACAATTCTTAAAAGGTAAATAATAGATAAATAAACAAAAATTGCATGTTCAAAGCCCTTACAAAGATACTCAATATTCGGTGTCAATAAACGAGGCTCTAAAAGTTCACAGCTCTGATTCTCGGCGAAAGGGCTTTTTTGGGCTGTCGTTTTCCATGGGTTGCTCGGATAGTAACTGCCTGTCGCGAAGTTATTTCGCTAGTATCCAGTTTGAGCAAAATATATTTGCCAAAAGTTTATTGTGTCTGGATCTTGTGTCAATCTGTATTGTTTTGATGCTACTCTCTGCATTAGTCTAGCGTCATGAAAATGTTGAGTGTGGAGCGAAATGGGTGTTGAATGGTGAACAAAAAGAAGAAGAGAGGTAATGGGCAGAGATAGAAGAAAATAGAGAGGGAATGGGAAACAGGAATATGCTGAGAAAAAAAAACATTAGAAACGGGGACAGAAACAAAACAAAAAAAGAGAAAGAAATATTGGGAAACAGGAAGGCAGAAAGATAGCAAATGGGCCTGTAGAATGAAAAAAGAAAGACAAAAAAAACAGCGCAACACGAAGACAATGGAAAGAACATACAATGTGCACGAGTGAACGAAAAATCGAGAAGGATGTCTATCGCTGTGTCCGTCAAAGTAAGCCATTCTCTTCAGCCAAACTCTGGAAAATCCTGACGCTCGCTCGTCGCCTCCAGTCAGGGATAAATCGTGATAGATTGAGTGGAATAATTCTCTCTTCTTCTCTCTCGCATAAAAAGACAAAGAAAACAGGAGAGACCATTATTGTGGAAGTGATTAAAAGGGCGTGAGATGGAGAGAGGGTGAAGTAGAGAAGTTGGCGAGGGATGGAGAGAGATTGAGATGGAAGAAGAGTTAGTGGTAGGGAAAGAGAGAGAGAAAAGGAATGACTTTGAAAGGCAGAGTCGAAGAGGCAAAGACAAAGAGGAAAGCTGAACACGGACTGATGTGAAGAAAAAGGCAGCGCTGGTCAAAGAGAAGTAAAAAGAGAGGGAGGAAAAGATATAAAGTTCAACGTGAATAGAAATCTTACAAAATGGAGAAGGGATTAAAAACAAGAGCCAAAACAATAGGATGAAGAAATACAGGCGAAGAAAAAAAAAAAAGATTTTAGGTAACTTAAAGACAAAAAAAGATACGAATACATAAACAAGCACATGAATTACATTTTCATCATCTGCTAATTTGCGAAGTTTGCTTTAACAATTTCCCTTCCTATAACTGTGCACTCGAGAAAGAACCAAGAACTCGAACCCTCCGTCAAGAGAGTGGCAGCGTTCCACAAGATGACAGAGATCACGTGACATGATCTAATTGTCAAAGGCGAGTACTACTTTTTTCTTTCGTTTTTTTTTTATGTTCGTTCGGTGGGACTCGAGATGATTGGCGGACTGAGAGGTTCTTTGGGTTCAATCTTTCATCGCAATTGATCTTCGAGGATTTGGGGAATGTTGCACGAGTGAGGAAGGAGTCTATAGGACGATTTTGTGATCATCTTAAAATAGGTCCCCATTGTATAGGTCCCCATAAGTGCACACGCAGACATACATAAAGACGTACATGTACGGACACACATATGCAGTATGAATATGTACAGTACACGTAGTGAGGTTTAGGTAATAAGATGGATCAAAGTGTAAATTACTAATTGTCGTATGGATATAGATATTTAATTCTGGACCATAACAAACGCATAAATGTTACAAAGGGAGCTTGGATTCCTAGAATGATAGTAATAAAGAAATTCAATGTATGCTTGACTGTGAATAAAAACGTTTTATTTCATGCTGTTGATTAGCAAATGTTTAATTATATTATATAAATTTACGTTAAAGGAACGTAAA
>BOPN01005015.1:105000-108000 GCA_017312705.2 Penaeus japonicus | reverse complement strand
TTTGATGTCCGGACCCTCGCTGCTGTCTGTTGATGCCATGTTCATTATGACTCTTAGAAGAGGACCTCTCTCTCTAGTAACCATTGTGTGTGTGTGTGTGTGTGTGTGTGTGTGTGTGTGTGTGTGTGTGTGTGTGTGTGTGTGTGTGTGTGTATGTGTGTGTGTGTGTGTGTGGGTGTGTGTGTGTGTATGTAATGTGTGTGTGTGTACGTACCTGCCATACACAAAGGAAGCATTAATATAAACGCTTGCTTGTCAACTCCGGACAGTCCAGCTCAGAGCTCTGGGCTCAGCTTGGGCTCTGCTTTCTCTCGTGTCTTCAGGTCCTTCTCTCCATTATCCCTCGTAAGTCTCGCTCTCGAAATGGCGCTTTTCACAATTTTTCTCGTTCTTATTATCCGCTACGTCCTAGTCTATTGCTCGAGGAAGATATAAACTAAGTACATGTTTGATAAAAGCAAACACTCCTTTTATTTATCCTTAGATTTATACATGTTTACAACATACGGTACTTGTGTGTGTGTGTGTGTGTGTGTGTGTGTGTGTGTGTGTGTGTATGTGTGTGCGTGTGTGTGTGTGTGTGTGTGTTTATGCTTCTCACACTTAGCATATTCCTTGGACTGGCTAACCCTAATCACATCTTGAGCAAAGATAGATATGCAAATTCTTGTGTTTATGCTGGTGCTAACGGATGTGTTTTATACCTTGTGACGTCCTTGACTTCCCTTCCACCAACAAGCTCGTCTATTGCAAGAACGATAACTCAAGTTAGTGCTTAGTTAACATCGTCTTCCGCCACACCTCTCGGGCAGGGATTTCTATCATACCTTGCTCCTACTGTCCTTTGCCTATTTGGTGAGAATAGTTATATTCATACCAATATTTACGTCAAGAGAGATACAATTAGATAATTTCAAAGCTTTAGAGTCCCCAGGGTCGGTGATTATAAAAAAAAGAGAGGGAAAAAAATGAACAGTCGTTATGAACTCCCACCTCCCCGAGACATCCTAATATCACTCCCAAATTACAGAATTTTTTATAAGAACGCCCCGTTTTTTTCCTGAAATCCCTCAAAGCAGACGAAAAAGTTGAGAGACTGGTGAGGTGTCCTACGGGCAGTTAGGAGTTTTTAAGTAGCCAAGGTAGCCGCCAAACGAAGGATTCGCGACCGCCAGTTCGAACGTTTTCGTGACTGAAATATTGATTAGAGGAATATGATGATGTTGAACTTGTAAAAAATAAACAGTAGTGCAGGGATACTTTCTTTGTGACTGATCGTTCTAATAACAACAGCGGGATATTAAAATATCTAATAATTAATGATATAATGATTCTTTAAATAAGTTATCAATATAGCAGTTGCGGTGGTAGCGTGTCAGCTCAAAAAAGCTACTTATCCTTTTGTATTTTTCAGACACTCCATTTACATATTTGATATAAACTTCCCACCATTACATTGCGTTCTTATTTAGCGAATATTTTGTTTGTAACATAAAATATTATAAAAAAAAATATAGGCCTATATAAAAATGTGAGAACTTCAAATGCCGCTTGCTAGATCAAAAGAGGAAAAAAATTGATAGATAAATATATATATATATATGAATATACATACATACATATATATATATATATATGAATATACATACATATATATATATATATATATATATATATATATATATATATATATATATATATATGTGTGTGTGTGTGTGTGTGTGTGTGTGTGTGTGTGTGTGTGTGTGTGTGTGTGTGTGTGTGTGTGTTATATATATTTGAAGAAAGATATATACATGAATGAGACTGAATATCTAAACACACAAGAGATGTATTTGACGCGTTTCGATGGAGGTCTCTCTCAAAAATACATAATAAGTGAAAACACAGAACGAATATATATATCAAAAAGAGCTAAAGGGTCACCTGACTCTTTTGAGCAGACATCCGTCACCACAGGACTTCCAACGCCATGGTGGCACACGTAGATGAGGCGGGACATCTACCAGATTGGAAGGAAGCAAAAATCGTCAGCAAAGGATTGCAAAAGCAAAGGCGTAAAGTTATGGAAGCTGCATACATCGTGCCAACAGAAAACATGAACACCGCGTCGGGGAGATTTAAACTATCTAAGGTCGCGGCAGCATCAATTATGCGGATAACTACACACAGGTCAGGAGAGTCAGGTGAACCTTCAGCTCTCATTTGATATATATATATATATATTCGTTCTGTGTTTTCACTTGTTATGTATTTTTGAGAAAGACCTCCGTCGAAACGCGTCAAATACATCTCTTGCGTGTTTAGATATTCAGTCTCATTCATACCTTCTTCTACGTTTGTCGCTATGAACTTCGTTCATATATATATATATATATATATATATATATATATATATATATATATATATATATATATACATATATATATATATGTATATATATATATATATATATATATATATATATATATATATATATATATATATATATATGTATATATATATATATATATATATATATATATTATATATATATACATATATATATACATATATATATATATATATATATATATATATATATATATATATATATATATATATATTCTATATATATATATTATATTTACTGTTTGGATTATTTTTTCCAAGGATTTAGTGTGCTCCGACCTGCAACTTACTCCTCAAAACGCTGCAAGACTGCCTTTATGTGGCAAGAATAGCTAGTTTAATGAGGGTTTAGTAATCCTCCTTTCAGCTTCCACCCATGTGTGCGTTCTCTCTGTTAGCAGTTCCTCATAGTGGCTCCTAAAACTAAGACGTTTCTCATAAGATGTTTATGATGCAATTAAAGTCATGTAAAGCTCTTACCCTTTTTTTTCTACACTGCAGCAGGGACATTGCTGGCAGCTGCCGCAAGAAGTCGTGTATTATCGTGTATTATTTTCCCCACGATTACTATACTACCAGCTGGTCGGCGGCGCGGCGTCGCGTACACA
>BOPN01005015.1:80000-85000 GCA_017312705.2 Penaeus japonicus | reverse complement strand
GTATTGTGCCTGCATGGCTGCTGTTATAACGTACTTGATCATTAAGGAAACAAGTGCCAGCATCACAGATATCTATGCACAATAAAATATGCATGTTCTATTAGTGGACAGAGTATGATCAATGTAAAACTTTTATCAATTCCTATCAATCCTATTATGATTAAATATTAAATGATTTCCTAAAGCTCCTGTAGCTTCAGTAATGGTTGTTTGAAACATACTACTATCATAATCCTGATAAACTGCATAACAGTGGACCTTATTTGTCGAACCTCCACCAGAAAGCTATTTAGTCTCATTATCATATTCAGCGACTGTCATGTACAAACAGTATTAACATACATAATGGGCATACGCCAACATGCAGATCTTAACACTTATGTTATTTTCTTGTATTTGTATACAAACTTTCTGTGTATGTGTTATCACTGTGTGTATACAATATGTTTATATACACAATGATATGTGTAACTTTACAAGCAAGTTTATATCAATGCGCAGATCTTAAATAACTACTGTATAAATTATGAATATGTTATAACCTTGTATTCCAATATGAAAGTCATGAAAGCTGATGCGCCACACTATCAATTCTTAGAGAAAGAGAGAGAGAGCAAGAGATAGAGAGAAGGATGAGATGGAAGGAGCGAGAGCGTGGGTGGTTGAGAGAGAGGGGAAGAGGGAGAGAGAGAGAGAGAGAGAGAGAGAGAGAGAGAGAGAGAGAGAGAGAGAGAGAGAGAGAGACAGAGAGAATGAGAGAGAGAGAAAGAAAGGGAGAGGAAGAGCAGAAAAGGGGAGCTAGGATAAAGAGGGAAGGAGGGAGCGAAGAAGGGAAAGGGAGAAGGTACAAATGTTGGACACGATAGACGAACAAAGAAAAAGAAAATAAAGAACACATATTCCGTGACCTGCACTAGAGGTATTGCTACAATATCTAGCACTGTAAACAAATCAAATGTTAAAAAGATTTGCACTTTATTAGATATTACATCCTCAGCGCAGAATGATAGTCTATTTACCAAGCTGTTGTTGTCAATACGTATTGCACTGATCATTCTAGAACCTGATTATGAAATTTTTGTTTACTTTTCTTTAGCGTACTGATATCATTTTGTGTGTATTTGTTTATTTCAACTTTCCTACTATTCCTAGTTTGTTATTATGCCTCTCTTCAATTCCCCCATTCATTCAATAACCTAAATAAAATTAGCTATTGAAAGAGAGAAACGTATAATATTCCACACATTTCGCCCAACACAGAACTACTCACTCTATATGTGTCATTACTCACTAACAATAAGGGCCAAGAAGCTATATATTTCTCACTTACCGTCACCATTGCGTGCTGAAGGGTTTTTTAACAAGGGGGGTTCAACAAGGGGAATTCCCAATCGTCTAAATAATTTATCTTTAATATTGATCCCACTTGCATCAAATTGCCTAACAGTGTATACAGAAACACACACGCTTGTTGGGACTTCATATAGAATTCTTTACCCTCAGTTCTTCTTGTGAATGGCAATAATAACAATTGCAATAATTATATAGATTGGTAAGGATAATGATAGTTGTTATTGTTTTAGTAGTAATAATGATAATGGCCATAGTGATGATAATGAAAAATCAAACATCATCACTATAATTGATACATCGTTATCAACATTATTGATATTATTAATGTCAATAATTTTATTGCAATCATTATCACTGTTATTATCATTACCAAATTGTCATCACGGCGGTCATCATTATTGTTAATTTTATTATTATTATCAATAGTAGTCGTAGTAGTATCAATATTGTAAGTATATTTTGTTATTTTCATTGTTATTATCATTATCATCTATATCCTTATTATCATTTTTATTATCATTATTGTTATCATTAATATTATTATCATCATTATTGTTATCACCATCATCATCATTATTATTATTATTATTCATTTTATTACGATTATTATCAGTCTCTACTACTATCATCATTATTATTACCGTCATTACTGTTATTATTGTAATCATTATTACTATCATCATCATTACTATTGTTATCATCACTGACATCACAGATTTCACTAACATCATAATCCTTATATAATGAATAACGATAACAACTCACAAAAAGAAGAAAAAAAGAGAGAAAAAAAAATATCGGGTAGGCCTATACAACTTACAATCTAAACCCTTAGATTTTCGACAACGTGTATCACCGGTCACCCTCTCATCCGCTCTCTCCAGCACCGCGTTCCCAATCGTTGACAGCCGAGGGGCGATTCCCACTCCATTAAGAAAGATTCAAAAACAAAGTTAGACGGACAGCAGCTGCTCCGCTTCCCTACCAATTAGGAAAGAAACACAGACTCGCCAAGAGAACTTTTGGTCAGGAAGAAGAAAGATGGATGAATCTGATTCCTGTGATCTGGTTGGTTGGTTCGTAGGTCTTCTGTACACGGATATAATACTTGACGTTCATCTCACCCACGTTTCTCTCTCTCTCTCTCTCTCTCTCTCTCTCTCTCTCTCTCTCTCTCTCTCTCTCTCTCTCTCTCTCTCTCTCTCTCTCTCTCTCTCTCTCTCTCTCTCTCTCTCTCTCTCTCTCTCTCTCTCTCTTTTTTTTTTTTTTTGAGAAGGGAGGGAGGAGGAGGGAGATGAAGGGGGGATGAGGGCTGGGGGGAGGGAGGAGGAGGGAGATGAGGGGGGGGGTGAGGGCTGGGGGGGAGGGAGGGGGATGGGGGAGTTAGATTGGATGGGGAGGTGGGGGGGAGGGAGGAGGAACGGAGGAGAGGGGTTGGGGGAGATAGGAAGGGCAGTGAGGGGGCATTTTAGTTAATCCCCAGAAAATAAAAGTTTTGGGGGAAACGTGTACCTTTATTTGATGGTAGATTTAGCTTCTTCGGTCTCTCTATATCCCTTTCTTTCTTTCTCTTTTTCTCTCTTTTCTCTGTCTCTGTCTCTCTCTCTCTCTCTCTCTTATGTTATTTTTGTTACTGTTTACACTGTCCTTGTTGTTATAGCTATTACCATCACTATCATTATCATTAACATAATAATCATTTTTGTGATTATGATAATCACTATCATTATTTATTGTCATTATTATCGCTATCTATATAATTAACATCATTATCAATGTTATTGTTACTGTTTTGTTATTGTCATCATTATACTTATTATAATTACTAACACTGTTATCATTATGATTATTGTTGTTTTTAATATTGTTATTGTTATCATATATATTATAAATGATAATTATTGTTATTATTGCTATTATCATTATCATCCTTGATGTTACTATCATTATCAGTATCATTATTTTCCTTATCATCATCATAATCGTTATTATCATTATCATTATTTTCATTATCATCATCACTATCATTATTACCATTATCATTATTATCGCTATAATTATCATCATCATTAATATTCACATTATTATCGTTATTGTTACTACAATTACCGTAATCATGATTATTATCATTATCATTGTTATCATCATTATTATCATTGTTATAATTGTTGTCATTATAATCATTATTATAATCAGTGTAAGCAACTGTGATTATGATGATAATAATGATAATGAATGTAATAATAGTAATAATAATGAGAGTGATATTACTAAAAAAAAACAACGATTATAAAATATCAACATTATTATCAATGGTATTACTATCATCATTATCATTACTATTATGATTGCCATTATTGTCATTGTCATTATCATTTGTATTGCTACTGTTGCCATTATCATTACCATTGTTATTATCATTACTGTCATCCTTATTTTTTGTCTTATTACCATTACTATTATCGTTATTATTACTATTATTGTTATTATTACTACTGCTGCTACTATTGCTATTATCATAAATATCATTATACTTGTTGCTCATATTATCATTATTATCATCATTATCATTATCATCAATATTATCATTTCCATCATTATCATTACTGTTGCTGTTATTATCACTTTTATAATTTTCATTACATTATCATTATCATAATTACCATATATCATGCTTGTTACTCTTATCATTATTATTGTTATCATTTTTGTTAAAATCATTATCATTACCTTTTTTGATGTCATTATAATTTTTGATGTCATTATCATCATTATCATTATCATTATCATCACGATTAACATAATCCTTACCATTATTGCCATCATTTATTGTTATCATTAATGATTTCAGCATCATCATAATCATTACTAATTTAACGGGATTTGCAGCGTGGAAATTATCAGATCATTAGATATAATATTGTACAAAAATGAAGAATATTTCTTTCTCCTAAAAATTCCTCTCTATTTAGATCCAAACATTATCACAACACAAATCAGAATTCTTAATCATGCTATCTATTAGTTATTGCCAGGAAACGGACACGATATTAAGTTTATTAAGCTTATTACGCAAAAGAACTGAGGAATATTAAAGTTATCATTCCTATCTTGGATGTTTTGAAAGCCAGTAATACAATTATCATAATTCATTTCAGTTCTCGTTCGTTATGCTTATACCCTCGTTCTGTTTACATTGATTTGTAAATGTTTCTCTGTATGATGTGCGTCCAAATTGTTCTTCTGCTCATCTCATCGTACGTTTGTTCTGTGCTGCTGCTCCATCTTTTGTTCATGTTATGTGTTCAATAATCTGAGCATATATGCTACCCGAGAGTGAGGACATGAAAAAGTCGATGTAATATGAGCGGGATCTTGTTTACCTAAATTTCTTTCAAGTTAATGGTAGGAAAAGAAATAATGAATGTAAAGGTTATGTATTTAGCTGTTTTTATCCAAGCCATACTGATAGGGCTTATAAAGATATATATATATATATGTATATGTATATGTATATGTATATGTATATATCTATCTCTATATATATATATATATAGTATATATATAGAGATAGATAGATAGATAAATAGATAGATAGATAGATAGATAGATGGATAGATAGATTTTTTTTTTTTTTTTTTTTTTTG
>BOPN01005015.1:45000-47500 GCA_017312705.2 Penaeus japonicus | reverse complement strand
CACTGCTCTCTCTCTCTCTCTCTCTCTCTCTCTCTCTCTCTCTCTCTCTCTCTCTCTCTCTCTCTCTTTCTCTCTCATTGTACTCTCAAACAGGAATTCGAAACTTGAGAGCAAACACGTCTCAGCTTTTGGATAATCGGACAAGTCGGTTTCGTTGGCATAATCTGTGTCGGTTCTTTGTCCTTGATTTAAAATGCATAGCTGTATGAAAGCAGATGGAATATGCTTATGGAATATATGTGTAGCTAGATCTATTTATTTAGCTTTGTCTGTCTCTTTCTTTCTTTCTCTCTCTTATTTTTCTCTCACTTTCTCTCTCTCTCTCTCTCTCTCTCTCTCTCTCTCTCTCTCTCTCACCCACTCACTCTCACTCTCTGTCTCTCTCATTATCGCTACATCTTTCTATTTCCACTTTTCTTTTTTGTTCACATGATCATCCGTTTACACGATAATGAAAAATCACCTTAATGCTCTTTAATAAAAATGATTCACATGTGTGCATGTGCATGCGTCAACCTGGTAATCAGTGATGTTTGTGTTTGAATGAGAAAAAAACTGGATGATAAAAGAATGATACTGAAAAATGTTAATGATGTTAAGTTTACCTTATTCCGGGCGCAAAAATGCCGCAAGAATTTTTCCGATCTGCACAAATCTCTGGGAATGTTCAGGGATGTGGATTACACTCAGCGATCTTCGGGTAATTCTAATAAATATCCAGAAGAAAATGCTTAGCGTTATTAGGAGGATAAAAAGGTCCTAGTCCTTATTAGATGAGCTTATCTACGTATATATATATATATATATATATATATATATATATATATATATATATATATATATATATATATATATATACAGTGAACGACTATATGTTATGTATGCTGATTTAACAAACATTCATAGACAGAAAACCTGTTATGTTTCTACTGTAATATGATGTGAGCTTATTTATATTTACACATAAACCTGGTACGCATAATTTTGTATCACATCACTACCAAATAGGAATAGAAAAATCACACGTTTACACGTCCATTTATTCATTTAAACACAAGCGTACAGATATATTTACATTTAGACATAATCATTCCCGCGGAAGGAGTAATGTAAACTCGCATAAGCATATGAGGATAAAGCACAGAGATAATACAGTTTCCGTCATTTGCAGTGCAACAAGTCTGTGATGAGATGTAAAGAATTTTTCACGAGATCTCATCTAAATATACATAAACTTGAGGGAAGGATGTGCATGTTGTATCAACTTTCTCGAAATATAAGAAGACGAAGAGAACTATTTTGATAAAAAAAGGGAATGGGAGAGTAAGAGAGAGGGAAGGAGAGGGAAAGAGAGAGAGAGAGAGAGAGAGAGAGAGAAGGGATGAAGGAGATGAAAGGGAGGAGGGAGTCAAAAGGAGGAAGGGAAGGGCTGTGGAAGGAATGTGTGTTAAGGGAAAATATAGAAATATCTGGCAAAGACGAAGGGAATGAAGAGAAGAGGAAGAGGAAATTGGATGTTGTAAGGGGAGATGCAGAAAAGGAAGAAAGGAAAACGCTTCTGAAAAAAAGGAAAGCTAGAAAGAGAGGATAGGAGAGGCAAAACGAATAAGAGACAGGAAGAGCAGATGAAAAGCTGGAAAGAGCAGCGATGAGAAGCATTGCAAACCGTTAAAAGAATGAAAAGTGCAATAAAATGGCGAGCAGAGGGAACGAGAGCGGGGGAGGCGCTGCACGGAGGACCAGAGGAGAAAAATGGAAAGTGGCGAGGGCATGACATGGGTCGCAGCAAGGAATTCCATGCGCTTGTGACCGAAGGCTGTTTGTGGGGACTCCAGTGTATCATGATCTACCGACAGTTGTTCACAGTTGGAGTCTGTGAGCTTAGCCAGCTGGTGCCCACTGACTTCTGATGTTCCAGGTGGTCTGCGTCAGCTCAGCTAGAGGCCGTATTTACAAACCGACGCAGCGAGCGAGTTTGTCTTTCCTCCCTGACACACACAGGGAGTTGGAAGTTAGAGTGGCATTTCAACTTTTATGAATACCTGGTTTGTTAAGAATACAAAGTGGAAGCAAAAGATGTAGTGTTTTAGTTAAGATAAACACCTGCTTGGAGTAAAAGCAAATCGACTTACGCGGATATACTTCTTGGTTAAAATATGCATTCCATTATAAATTAAAATGTAAAGTGTAAGAGCCAGACTTCAGCCATTTGAAGACCCCGCCAAAACATAAGTTGTTTGTTTATGTAAACAAATTAAAAATAATAAAGTAATTCTTGCTACAGTCGTAATAAGAAAAGTTTTCAACGATTCCTAAACTAAATCTGATAGATGGACACGGACGCTCTCTGATAGTCCCATCAAAGGTCGATGAAAGAGATAAACCCGGATGCGAGAACTTGTCAGAGACTAAAAGTGTTTTTATCTGCACACATGCATACACACCATATACATCCACACGTGTGTTGGATACTAATGGATAGAAATGAATAGATTAATGC
>BOPN01005014.1:97500-100000 GCA_017312705.2 Penaeus japonicus | reverse complement strand
ATGGTCTTGCCGACTCGACTCGTTCCTCGTCGCTGCCATGGTCTTGCCGACTCGACTCGCTTCACGCCGCTGCCATGGTCTTGCCGACTCGTTCCACGCAGCTGCCATGGTCTAGCCGACTCGACTCGTTCCTCGTCGCTGCCATGGTCTTGACGACTCGTTCCTCGCCGCTGCCATGGTCTTTTCGACTCGTTCCAGACGCATTTTTCATCTGTCGCCGTCCCCCGTGACAGGAGAACGTACTGCCGTTTATGGTACATATGGTACATACAGATTATAATACGAGGTTTAATTCTTTCTTCTTTTTTTTTAGTTATTGAGGCAATGGTTGTATTTGCAGTCACGAAGCATACAGCTAAAAATCAGTGTGCTTGAAATAGTATCCTGTGTACTTTTCATGATGTGAACAACAAAACGCAGCGTTTTGTTGAAAATGGTGCTGCCCGCGGTAGAGTGCGGAAAAATGATGAGTCTGAAATGATTTTTTTTTTTACTACCGATACATGAAAAGTACATAGAACTCTATGGTTTGCTATAGACGCACTGATTTTCCCGTCAGCCGTGTGCGATAAAAAAATCATACATCTGAAAAGCACTTTAGATTGTTACCACACTCGTAAATCCTACAACAGATGTTTATTTTTTTTTTCTTTCTTTTTCTTAAGAGGCAGTAGTGAGGTTTAGTGATACACTAGACTCGTTTCCACAAGGCGTTAGTGCCGTAAAAACTGCCAACAACCATCTGGACCTGCAGATCGAATGCAATATTAGAAGGCCTTTTCAACCTTTTCACTTCCAGTTTAGATATATTGATAATCATACCATACTTTCAGATATAACCATGTTGACTGCAACCATGCCCTGTTCAACGATGACGGCGATTTTTACGTCCATGGCGAAAGGCAAAATATCGATGATTTAGAAAATCAAAGATGTCCCACGTGATCTGCCGTCCACAATTCCTGATGCGTCTGAAACAGCCTTTAGGATCGTGTTTGCAGGAGGGGCTTTGCTTGTGGCAGATGTTGTGTTTCACCGTCCAGGCAGACAACGCTCAACCAATTACTTTGCAGTATCAATAACGGTATGTGATGTAATCGTACTATGATCTATTCCCATCAGTAACTAATGGTTTACGTAGTTTTAGACAGTATGTGTCACGGACAAATATAGCTTTAAATTGCAGAACAGCAATATCCTGTAATTATGACATTGAAATATTAATATTTGAAAATGAGAAAAGGCCTTTTATCCTTCGACATCACAGTACAACGACAACCTTGAGAAGGAAATATTCAAGCAGCGGATGAAAGTTCCTTTAAAGAGGAAGACGAAAAGCAATTTTCCAAGCGAGTGCGCGACAGCGTGGATCTCTCAAGCACGCAAGAACACAAGCTTATGCACTCTTTTGATCTGAACCCTTTCATCATCATCATCACCTTCACTATCATCATCATTATATTCATAATTGTTCATATACAGTATATGTGTATGTACACACACACACACACACACAACGCCGCTGCCAAGGTCTTGACGACTCGACTCGTTCCTCGTCGCTGCCATGGTCTTGACGACTCGACTCGTTCCACGCCGCTGCCATGGTCTTGCCGACTCGACTCGTTCCACACCAACTGCTAGTCTTGCCGACTCGACTTTTGATTTCCTCGTCAGCTTCGCCGCGGGTCTTGCGGCCTCGACTCGTCCCACCGCTGCCTGCCGTTCTTCGCCGGAAGCTCATTTCAATTCCTCACGTCTTCTGTGATCTTGCCGACATCAACTCGTTCCTCGTCGCTGCCATGGTCTTGCCGACTCGACTCGCTTCACGCCGCTGCCATGGTCTTGCCGACTCGTTCCTCGTCACTGCCATGGTCTTGCCGACTCGACTCGTTCCACGCCGCTGCCATGCTCGTTCCTCGCCGCTGCCATGGTCTTGCCGACTCGACTCGTTCCACGCCGCTGCCATGGTCTTGCCGACTCGACTCGTTCCTCGTCGCTGCCATGGTCTTGCCGACTCGACTCGTTCCACGCCGCTGCCATGGTCTTGCCGACTCGTTCCTCGTCGCTGCCATGGTCTTGCCGACTCGATTCGTTCCTCGTCACTGCCATGGTCTTGCCGGCCTCGACTCGTTCCACGCCGCTGCCATGGTCTTGCCGACTCGTTCCTCGTCGCTGCCATGGTCTTGCCGACTCGATTCGTTCCTCGTCGCTGCCATGGTCTTGACGACTCGTTCCACGCGCTGCCATGGTCTTGACGACTCGTTCCTCGCCGCTGCCATGGTCTTTTCGACTCGTTCCAGACGCATTTTTCATCTGTCGCCGTCCCCCGTGACAGGAGAACGTACTGCCGTTTATGGTACATATGGTACATACAGATTATAATACGAGGTTTAATTCTTTCTTTTTTTTTTAGTTATTGAGGCAATAGTTGTATTTGCAGTCACGAAGCATACAGCTAAAAATCAATGTGCTTGAAATAGTATCCTATGTACTTTTCATG
>BOPN01005014.1:80000-82500 GCA_017312705.2 Penaeus japonicus | reverse complement strand
GATTGGGAGATAGATAGATGGAAAGAGAAAAGAGAAATAATAAAAAATAGATAGAGAGAGCATTATAAAGAAACCTGTATTATTATAATCATAATCGTTATTGACATTAATTTCAATAATTCTATTAAAATCAGTTTGTTATCATTATCTTCATAATGTGTTTTTTTCATCATCATCGTTATTATTATAATTTTTTCTTTCATTTTCTTTGTATTTTTTTTTCTGATATTCTTATTAACATTATTACTATTATTACCATTATCATCATTAGTGTTATTATGATTATCATCACTTATAATCCTTTATATCCTTTATATAATTACTAGCATAACGATCATTATCAGTACAACCAATATTGTTATCATTATTGCTATTATCGTTGTTGCTATTATTTTCATTATTATTGTCATCATCGTCATTACCATTATTAAGGTTATTCCCTCTTGTTATCATTATTGCTATTATCGTTGTTGCTATTATTTTCATTATTAGTCATCATCGTCATTACCCTTATTAAGGTTATTCCCTCTTGTTATCATTATTGCTATTATCGTTGTCGCTATTATTTTCATTATTATTGTCATCATCGTCATTATCATTATTAAAGTTATACCCTCTTGCTTACTTTTTTATACTCATTTGCATAACAAACATTTCATCGCTAGCTATGATAAATAGGAGCTTGTTTACCCTGCCTGGGATGCCAATTGTTCGTGTTGCATTTAGTGGCAGGTGAAGCTTGACTAGTTACCCCTATTAGTACTGTTGAAAGCAAATTCAAGGGGATTGCGATGATATTCATGCTGTTGAAACTCAATACTCTCCATCTCTCTTTCTCTCTCTCGTTCTCTCCCTCCTCTCTCTTTCTCTCGGTCTGTCTCTCGGTCTCTCTCTCTCTCTCACTCTCTCTCTCTCTCTCTCTCTCCCTCTCTTTCTCTCTCTCTCTCTCTCACTCTCTCTCTCTCTTTCTCTTTCTCTCGGTCTGTCTCTCTTATTTTGTTTACCTCTCTCTCTCTCTCTCCTCTCTCTCTCTTCCTCTCTCTCTCTCTCTCTCTCTCTCTCTCTCTCTCTCTCTCTCTCTCTTTTCTCTCTCTCTCCCTCTCTCTCTCCCCCCTCTCTCTCTCTCTCTCTCTCTCTCTCTCTCTCTCTCTCTCTCTCTCTCTCTCTCTCTCTCTCTCTCTCCGTTTACCGATTCAGCGTGTAATGTTAGTAACGAATTGATGATGGAAACCTCAGCCATAAGGTCTGCCAAAATAGCTTTGTATAGAGAGCTGGTAATGATTTGCTGGTTTCACAGATAAGCTGCACTCGTGGTAAGGTTAGGCACAGCATGGAATGGAATTGTATTTTTGTTATTTTGTAAAAGTTTATTTATCTAATTATTTTTCTAAATATGGAAAGTAAACAGTATTCGGTATTGACATTGTGTTGGTGTATACATTAAAGTACACACATACACACACAAACACACACACACACACACACACACACAAACACACTCACACATGATTAATATGATAATCCATCTCGAAATGAGCATTAAGTTTCTGTATTATTCTGATGTTTTCTTAGTGTTATTTAAGAGATCATTGTAACAGCTCTGTATTTCAACGGTTTAGAACTGCTTCTAGAAATGCATTTTTCTAATTAAAATTTTCACATATGAATTACATATGAGCGAAAAAAAATAATGATTATGCATACACAAAATGCAGTTGAAACCTTATGATATCCATTACTTACATATCAAATGAAAAACCGATTTTGACGAAACTAAAATTAAGCAATTGTATTTTATAGCTGAATGAAATTGGTATTTATGGATAAATTTTACTTGCTGAGAAAGAAGAAAGTTATATGAAATCTGCATTTATTCGGATAAATTAAATAAATTCGACTTTTTTTTTTTTATACAGAGCTGTTAATGCGATATAAATGATATTGCTCATTTGCGAAAATGGTAAATGCATTATGCATAAAGCCTATTGCACATTATAGTTTAGGCAGTGCATTCCAGAAAAAAAATAAATACTGTTGATAATGTAAATCCTGTAAATAGAACTGTAACATAGAATATTTCTATAACTGCTAAACCTGTTGCAGCTAAACAATAAAAAATAGATAAATAAATAAAAATAAAATATAAAAAAGGTAGTTATGATAGGTTCACAATCAGTAGAATGTTAAGATGTATTTATATGCTTTTCTAAATGTCTTTATACATACCTTGCTGAGCACCCGCACGTATACCATACGAATATATGTGTGTATAGCTGGATAGATAGATATCTAAATAGATTGAAAGATAGATCAGATACATAGACAGACAGACAGACATACAGGACATCTCTTTATGCCAAGACAAATCTCTTATGCCATATGTCCCCCTCACACTCGATCTGCCTGTAATGACCATTGACCATATGGTTACCCACATATCATTATCATTTGCTGTCAAGTGCCACGACCGAGTGCCTTTGTTATTGTTATACGTACTCAT
>BOPN01005014.1:25000-30000 GCA_017312705.2 Penaeus japonicus | reverse complement strand
TTGTGGTCCACTTGCTAAAGATCTCATTGGCTGTTTCGCTCACTGCAATGTTGCAAGTAGTAATCAATGTGTAGCATCCGGGTCTTGAACGGATATTGGCACAAATTTGACAGCTGTCCTAGGCTAGAAGGACTATGGAATTGGTGGATTCCTGAGGTTTTAAAAGTCATTATCATTACTATTCTTGTATTTATTGTCATTGCTATTGATATTTTGCTATTATCGTTGCTATCATTATGAAAGCTGTTATCATTATCATTATCATTATTACTATTTTTATTATTATCATCATTATGATTATCATCATTATTATCATTATTATCATTATTATTATCATCATTATTATTATTATTATCATTATTATTATCATTATTATTATTATTATCAATAATTTCGTTATCATTATGATCGTTATTGTCATCATTATTCTCATTATCATTACTTTTGTTATCATTATGACCATTATCTTCATCATTATCATTATGATAATTATTATCATTATTATTATTATTGTTAATCTCTATTATGATTATTACCACTATCATGTTTGTTATTGTTATGATTATCATAGCAATTATTATTATCATCATCATTATCATTATCCCATTTCCATCATTGTTATCAAGTTCTGACCATCATTATCATTATTATTGTTATTAACATCATCATCATGATCATCGCCATTGTCATTGCCACAATAATTATGCTACTACAACTACTACTACAACTACTACTACTACTACAACTGGTACTATAGTATTACTATTCTACTACTATAGATGTTTATACACAACTGATATACATTCTTGCAAAACTGCTAGCAATGCATACTGCAATCCTGCGTTTCTGTTGGTCTAAAATCCGGGTTGGAATCCGTCCCCTCCTTCTTCCTTAATGAAATTCCGATTTTTTTCCTCCAAGTATAGCACAATGTAAAGCTCTTTCAGAATATAGGATTGCAACACAGGACTTCCATATGTCTCTTCTAAGTAAAACAAGAGGGATGGTTGATGAAGTCCTTGCTTTCTTAGTCTTGGGTAACGAAGGTAAGAGGTCCCTTTGTTCTGTTAAGTTTCATTTCTTAGCAAGCAAGGTGCTCCCTGTGTTTGCCTTTGTCATTGTTTTGAGATTGAACTATTATTATCCTGATATGCTGTTAAAAGCGAAGGGTTGCTCCGTCTCCTTCAGGGATATTTTTAATCTAGTCGTATGTTTTACACACACACACACACACACGCACACACACACACACACACACACACACACACATATATATACAGTATATATATATATATATATATGTGTGTGTGTGTGTGTGTGTGTGTGTGTGTGTGAGTGTGTGTGTGTGTGTGTGTACATATCTACGTACATTTATGCATATACCCCCCCCCCCCCACACACACACACACAACAGGTGCGACAGCGCAATGATCTCCCAACCAGATCTCCCATGGATGACGATGCCCGGAATGAGTGATGGTGGCTCCGCCCAAATCCATTTATGAAGATCTTCCTTCACGTCTCTTCTGGGATGAAGTCACTGCCAGAAATATGCTTTTGTTTTGTGTGTGCGGAGAACACATGCATGGACACTGAAGTCTAACGAAACTTCGGGTGATAAATATTTGTTGAGATAGAAATTGCAAAGTTCATGAATGTGACTTTGCTCTAAATTGCAATTCTCTTGGATGTTTTACCTTGATATTTTTGTAATGAAAATAATGAAAATTAGAATAGTAATCATGAGGATAACAGCAATAACAACAGCAATGACTTTATCAGTATTAATGATAACAACGATATAATGATAATGAAAACGATAATAATAATGGGTGATATTAATATTAGTGTTGATAATGATATTGATGAAGATGGTAATAATGATTATAATGATAATAATAATAACAATGGTAATAATGATAATGATAATAATAATAATAAAAATAATAGAAATAATGATAATGATAGTAATATTGATGATAATGATGATAATAACAACAATAATAATAATAACAACAACAATAATAAAAAAATGATAACAAAGATAATGATAAAAATAACTATAATAATAACAACAACAACAACAAAAAATAACAATAATAATAACGATAACGATACCAACTCACTTCCCGCACTTAGCCTCATCCCAGAAAGTACAACCAGCATCTCCCTTATCAGCAGAATCCTCCCTTTCCATTGACAGTCGCGTCTCACAATTCCTCCTGCATATTCCTGCATATTCTGTACTTCATTCATCCTCGTGATGCTGTGGGCTGTGTGATGAATGAGCCGGTCGGAGGGAATTAGTAGCGAGCGGTTGTAGTTGGTTTAGTTGTGGTGGGGTGGATGTAGGAATAGTAATGGGTGTGATTGCTGTTGCTTTTCTTTGGTTGGTGTTGTTTTTGTTGTGGTCGTGATAGTTTCGGGAGGTTTGTTTTGGTTGGGAGATTCTTGTGGTGGATTGTTTGGTTTTTGTCGTAGATTTTTTTTTTCTCTATCTCTCTCTTTTTTTCTTCTTTATGTGTCTCACTCTGTTTCTTTCTCTCTCTTTTTCTTTCTTTCTCTCTGTATCTCTGGCTCTCTCTCTTTATATATGTATATATATATATATATATATATATATATATATATATATATATATATATAATCGTTCTATCTATCTCCCTCTTTCTCTCTCTCTCTATTCGTGTATTAATGTTGTCATGCCGCCCTCCTTTTACTCTCAACTTTTCTTGTTCCGTTCTCCGCACCCTTTCCTTTCTCTCATTCCAATTCATTCTACTCCCCTAGTCCTTTGTCTGTGTCTGTGTGTTTGTTCTTTTATCTATCCCCTTCCTCTCTCTTTTCCTTCTTCATATGCCTTTCTTCTCTCCTATTCTTATTCTAATTCTCTAATTCTCCCTCTCCTTCTTTCCTTTATTTCCCTTTTTCCTTCTCCTCAGTATTCCTGTTGATTATTATATATTTTTTTCTTTTTAAGAGATTGGGGGAAATAAGAGAGGGGTAGGACGGTGGGGGTGGAGGATTAGGATAAAAGAAGGGAGAGGAGGAAGACTGGTGGAGGATATAGGCAGAGGAAGATGGAAGAGGAAGTGGAGGAGAAGAAGAAGATGAAGAAAAAGAAGGAGGAGCAGGAGAAGATGATGATGATGAAGGAAGAAGAGGAGGAAAAGGAGAAGAAGAAGGAGGAGGAGGAGGAGGAAAGAAGAAGAGGAGGGTGTGGAAAAGAAGAGGTAATTAAATGGAAATGGAGGAAAAGAAGAAATAATAGGAAGGGGAATAGGGCTAGAGAAAAAAAAGGATAGAACAGGTGAAGGAGGTGGAAGACAGAGACGGAGGAGAAGGAGGAAGAGAGAAAAGAGGAGAGGAGAAGGAGAGAACGAAGATAAAAGTGATAGAGAAAAGAAGGAAAAAAGAGGAAGAAAACAGCTTAAGGGGGTCGATGGGAGGGGGGGGGGGGGGGGGGGAGGGGGGGGGGGGGGAGAGTGCAACTTGAAAGGGTTAATATGAAGGTGTAAACTTTACGCTGCATTTGCATATCCTATTTGTGAGGCTGGAATCAATTTAATTTATCTCCTCTTTATTGGGAAAGACGTTATTTATGCTCAGTTAATTGCGGGTTTGGCTTTTGAGTTTTCCGAACCCTTCCTGTGATTTGATTTGTGGAAACTTGCGTAATTATAACGGGGTCAGGCTGTGTAACAGATTGAATAGACTGATAAATCGATAAAGAAATGTATCAGCAAATGAATACTCTGACATGTATAGATATTTTTTTTACATAAATCTCTCTCTCTCTCTCTCTCTCTCTGTATATATATATATATATATATATATATATATATATATATATATATATATATATATATATATATATATGTATATATATATACAATATATATATAGAATTATATAATTATATATATATATATATATATATATATATATATATATATATATATATATATATATATGTGTGTGTGTGTGTGTGTGTGTGTGTGTGTGTGTTTCTTCTGTTTCCCTGTCCCCTCTTTTTCTGTCTCTCTCTCTCTCTCTCTCTCTCGCTGTCTCTCTCACTCATTCTTTCACTGTGTTCCCATATATATATATATATATATATATATATATATATATATATATATATATATATATATATATATATATATATATATATATATATATGTGTGTGTGTGTGTGTGTGTGTGTGTGTGTGTGTGTGTGTGTGTGTGTGTGTGTGTGTGTTTCTCTCTCTTCCTCTGTCTCTCTTTTTCTCTCTGTCTCTCTCTCTCTCTCTCGCTGTCTCTCTCACACTCATTCTCATCAAAGACACTTTATAAATTTGTTAAAATTTAATTTCTCTGTCTCTCTCTTTTCTGACTCTCTCTCTCTCTCTCTCTCTCTCTCTCTCTCTCTCTCTCTCTCTCTCTCTCTCTCTCTCTCTCTCGCTCGCTGTCTCTCTCTCACTCATTTTCTCACTGTGTTTCTCCCTTTCTCTGTGTCTCTCACTTTCTCTGTGTCTCTCTCTGTCTCCCTCTCTTCCTCTCTCTCTCTTTCTCTTTTTTCTCACTTCTCCCTTATACAACCCTCTTCTCAAGCACTCTCACCCTCCCCTCTCTTCTTCCCATCCGACCCCCCCCCCCCCACCTCCTTCTACTCTTACTCTTACTCCCCTCCCCTTCCCCTACTCACCTACCCCTCCACCACTCCCCTTCCCCGCCTCAAGCAACCTCTCTAACCCTCTCCCCCTTCCCCTCCCCCCGCCTAAATCCTCCACACCCTCCACTTACGTCATCTAGCCCCCCCCCCTCCTCCCCCTCTCCCCATCAGATCCTCATCCCTTCTTGTACCCCTCTTCCTCTACTCTCTCCTCCCCTCATCACCCCACTCACAATAAAAAAGATAGATTCTAAAAAATGATAATAAACAGATAGTAAAATATATAATAACAATATCATAAAAAGATAATAAAAAATAATAAAAAAGATACCAAAAAGCTAATA
>BOPN01005014.1:15000-20000 GCA_017312705.2 Penaeus japonicus | reverse complement strand
AGTTGGAAAAAAAGGCCCAAGACATCGGTTATGAAGGTTAGTGCCGGCTAAGGTCGATATCCCTCGTGTTATTTTTCTTAATCTTAATTGTTTTTCCCACCCTCGTGTTGTGCCTTGTGTTACCCACTTGTGTTACCCACTTTTGTCCGATGTCGTTGATGCGACATCGGACACATGGGATGAATCGCTATTGACAATCCAGTCTTGTATTAATAGTACATTCCATTCTTCCTTAGGTGATACCCCACATTTTCTTTTATATGGAATGGATAAAAGACTACCCTATGGTCTCTTTGACGAAAATCAAGTTTCTTCATATAATGATAATTATGCTGAATATCCTTTAAACAGAAACAAGTCAATCTTTCACATCACAAAGAAGCATTTGACTAATTCCAGAGATAAAATACTGTCATTTCAACACAAAGTGGCCCGCCACAAGGACATTGAAGTTGGAGCACTAGTATTTAGAAAAGTCAACCAGCAACTCAATATTAAGTCAAAGCTTGCTCCTAGATTTGAAGGTCCATTTAGAGTAATTAGTGTAAAGAACAACAAGGCCTACATTAAATGCATACAGTCTGGTGAACAATCTTGTTTTCATTTCGACGTCCTAAAGCTTGCTCACAAGTACTATTCTCCCCCGGCCGACGAACACTAATTGATTTTTATCTTCCAGATCTTACTACTCTTGGGCTTATCATTCTTCACTTTGTCGTCTGCCGACCGCCATGCCCTACCCCCTAGGCTTCGCGCAGTACCAGGAGCCTTCGTTGAGGACCATGGGCTAGTCTTACCAATAACAAACAATGTGGAAATCAAAATTTCGCTTCAGCCGATTGCTGATTTCTCCGGCCTGGCTACTTTCCACTTACGTAAGATAGCATCACTTCAAGCGCAGGTAACTCGTGAACAGTTAACGCAGCAGCAATTCTCTCTTCTTGACAGTGCACTTAATTCTATCCATAATCAACTTTCTTCTTTTGTAGAACATAAACATCGCTCACGACGAGGATTAATTAATGCTGTCGGAAAGATTGCCCACGCGTTATTTGGCGTTGTAGATGATGATACTTTCACTTCTAAGTTCTCAGAATATCAGAATAATCTCAGAACAATTACTCACAGATGTGACGCATCGATTCATGCTGTCAACACTATTGCCACTAATGTTCACGAGTTACAGAAAGCATTTCACAGCGTTAACTCAACCTTTGAAAACCTCTCCACAAAGCTCAATAAATCTAACCATTTCACAGAGCTCGCGTTTAATGTGCTATCTTACCAAGTGACAATTAATAAGATTATAAATAATATTAACTCAATAACCAACTCGTTGATTTCAGCAACAGCAGGCGAAGTGCTTCCCAGTCTCATTGCTCCACATGACTTACGTCCTATTCTCCACAATATCTCCTCTGCTAATGTTAAGTCTCTTTTTCCTCTAAAGCAACGAATTCAGTTCTACTCTACTCTAAAATCTTACCTCACAATTTCAGGTCTCTCTGTACTTATTCCACTCTCCCCTGAAACTACCTTCAAGGCTTATTTCATTCACCCATTCCCATACAAAACAAATAACACTTTCTTCACTTTAAACACACAACATTCACTCATCCTAAAATCCCTTCACGGCCAGGCTATTTCTTTCCCACCAGCAGATTTCTTAGATAACTGTGCAAAGACCACTCCTCGCACATTTGTTTGCACTTCATCGCCTCTGGCACTTGACACAAACATGCCATCTTGCTCCAGGGCACTCATTACAAACCATAACATTATAGGTCAGTGCACATTCTCTGAAATCCGTGGTTCGGTTAGGCCGTTTCTTCTCTCATTTCCCGACATTACCCTATTATTTTACTTCAAGGCTACTACAACTACAGTTATGTGTAACAAGCATAACCCTGATGTTGTTCTACAAGGTACTTTTGTTCTTCCAGCCTCATGTGAACTGACTTCCTTATCCTTATTTATTCCAGCCACCCATACCTACACAAGGAAGATTGCAATGAATACCTCCTACCTGCAGCCCATGTCGGTATCATTGCCATCCTATAACATTTCTCTTCCTAGTATAACCTTTCAACAGATGCCTACTTTGCAACAGCTTGATGCATTTACCCCGCTCAGCCCGTTCCACGCAACCTACATTTATCCCGTATACGTTACCGTCGCCGGAATGTGTATGTTGCTAATAACCCTGGGAGCGTGCTATTGCATCACCTACAGGCGAGTTGCAAGGAAAAACAAGCAAGTAATACCTACCCATGATTCTGTTGCATATACCAGTTACCCTCATGTCATATAATATTATAAGAAAATAAAAAAATCACACACACACACACACATATATATATATATATATATATATATATATATATATATATATATATATATATATATATATATATATATGTATATATATATATATATATATATATATACATATATATATATATATATATATATATATATATATATATATATATATATATATATACATATATATACATGCATACATACACACACACACACACACACACACACACACACACACACACACACACACACACACACACACATATATATATATATATATACAGTATATATATATATGTTTCTTTATTTATTTATTCATTTATTTATTTATTTATATATATTTTTTTTTTTATTCATTTATATATATATATATATATATATATATATATATATATATATATATATATATATATATATGTATATATATACATATTATAATTGTAACAGGCAAGCTCTACATACAGATAATAACACTACAGAGAGGGAACCGAGAAGCATTGATAAGAGGGAGATGTTGACATTTGCCAACAACCCAAACCTTTCCCTTCATTTCTGTGATAAAGCTGCATGCAAAAAATTGCATCTGTTGCCCTGCATGCTACTCTTGCCCTGTGGTGGCTGTGGTTTCATGGAAAATCGAACAATGAATACTATAATTCCCTTGTTCCTAATAGTGGAGGCAAACGATTCATATCATGGGTTAAATTCCCACTAGAATATCAACAATAATTGTCCATTTCGGTTTTGCACATAGTTTGGTCCACGTCTGCCTCGCATGTCTATCACAGTATGCATGATATCATTTTGCATGTACCGCGTATGTATTTATGAATGTGAATATATATAACACACGCATATTCGGCGTATGTTTGTGTGTATCTGTCAATATACCTATCAGTCTATTCATCTCTCACCCTCTCTCAGGATCTTATCTTTACACATTGAGGAATTTTCTTTCGTAAAATGGTATGTTGCAGGGTTCTATGAAAGGATCTCATGTATAGATATTATTTGAGGATTATATATATATATATATATATATATATATATATATATATATATATATATATATGAAATTATATATTAAAGGATTCTCTGCAGTTTGAAATAGTCGAAGAGCAGAAAATGCTACAAAAGATCTACACGAATTAAAACGGAGAAATCTCATGACAACAAACAGGAATTCTCGCAAAGAATCCTGTAGTGTAATCGAAGGAATATCTTCCATAACATTAAAATCCAAAAAACAACATAATGATTGTTTAAGTGTGTGAAGCGATGAAGTGATGAAGCAATGAAGAGGTATCGATGTACTAATGGAGCAAAGGACCATTTTCCCCTAATTATGAGTGACTTTAATGGCTAATAGAAGAGAGCGCGAAGAGGGGGAAACCTCAGTTAGGAATCTAGGAATACGTAACAATAAGTGCGAGAGGTGCAATGCTAATATTATTTTCTAATGTTCGATCCTTCAATATCGTGAATACATTTTTCGGAAGAAAAAAAAATCGAGATGAGATGGAAAGCCGCCGTCCGGTACTTAATGAAGAAAAAAAAAATTATAGTCAAAAGGAAAAATAGAAAACATACACGACAGTTACAGATGAAAAAAAAAAAACAAAAAAAAACGTTGGTAGGGAAGAAAGACTAGTTTAAATTGATATTAATTCCCACCTTAGGAGGGAAAGGAATAAAAAAAGATTCAACAAATACCGCTCCTTAACTTAACTAACCTGAAGACCGGGCAACAGAAATTAGCCTCAATATCCAAACCAGATCTTCATTTCTCGAGGAAAAATGTCTTGCCATTGAGCGATCAACAACCCGGTCAATGAGGGAGGCAATAAAATAAATCGAATTCCAGTGCACTTTTGGTAGAAACGAGACAGTTTCTGCAACAACGTGCAACATGGGAATAACTTCAGATGGGAAACAACATAGTTATCAGCACAAACAAGGTTTTTAGATGATATGTAGGAGATGCGTAGATATATTGTAGGAAAAATAGATGAAACAGAAAAACTAAGTTTTGTGTGATATATCTATGCACTTACATACACACACACACACACACACACAGATAGATAGATTGATAAGCCTTGAGCTGTGTGCTTGTGTGTGTTTGCGTGTGTGTGTGTGTGTGTTTTTGCGTGTGTGTGTGTATGTGTGTGTGTGTGTGTATCTGCGTATCTCCTTTTTTAATTAAATAAGGAAAATAAAACCCAGAAATACATTAAAAATAGTGCCTTATTTTTGCATCCTTACACTAAAGGTCACATTAGCAAGTGTCTCTCGGAACTGGTCTGGGCAATTACATTTTAAGTGATCACCATCAAACATTTTTCTCTTTTCTTTGTATTACTCTGTATGGGATGGAGGGATGGTTTTGATTCTGCGATTTAATATGTCTATGTATGTATATACATATCATTCACACTGACTGATATAACCTTTATATATATAAATTCTGTACAGTATACTAACGTCCACACACATATCCTATTTACATAACTTGTATAACTATATGTACACTATATACAACACGTTTTAACTTTTTCTTATGCATCATAATCATGAACGTATAATAGTAAGTAATGGCAATAATAATCATGATAATAATGATAATTATAATGATGAAAACAACAACATTATGATAATGATATTAACAGTAATGATAA
>BOPN01005013.1:97500-102500 GCA_017312705.2 Penaeus japonicus | reverse complement strand
GAATGCTTCTATGAAGATGTGCAAGCAGCTACCGATAGAGCAAAAATCCATTTTACTGTGATTATGGGGGATTTTAATGCCAAGATAGGAATAAGGGAAGCTGGGGAAACCACAGTTGGGAAACATGGAATAGGTACCAGAAATGAGAGAGGGCAAATGCTAATAGAAGCTTGATCCCCCAACATTATGAATATAATGTAAATGGATATGTAAATCGCCATCTGATATTAAAAAGAAAATTAACTTCATAATCACCCCCAGGCATGACACTACAAAACGTGAGCATTATCAATAAAGTAAATATCTGTAGTCAGAAGTCTAGTTAAATTACAGCTAAAAAGAAAAACTGAATCAGCTCTCGTTAATCTAACTAACATTAAGAAAAGGGCCATAGTCTTAACATCCAAAACAAATATTCAGCTCTTGAAGATCTTGACATAGACAAAATGAATAACCAATTCAGTGAGATAATGAAGGAAGCTGCACTTGAAGTAGGCGGTAAAGAAGAAAGAAAAGGCCAATAAGCTTTCGGTAGAAACATAAAAGCTTATGAAACAGCGTAGAGACATGAAAATAATATCAATCAGAGACAAAATAGAATCAGCAGTGTGCAAATTTAACATAAGAAAAATAAACAAAGCTTTGCTTTCTGGCACCAGCCTCAAGACAGCAAAGAGGCTCGGAATAGGGAAAAGCCAAATGTATGCAGTAAAGAAACCCAATGGAGAGGTGACATACAATAAAAATTAAATGAACAAAGTAGTGACTTATAGCACCCAAACGATCAACCCCGAGGCAAACACAACAATTGGAGACGCCCCAAACATTACAGTAGAGGAAATAAGAACAGCACTAAAAGGTAAGGAAAAGAGGGAAAATACCAGAAGATGGTATTAGTGTAGGTCTTATTCAAAATACAGGAGAGATTGCAGCAGTAAAACTCGTCAATCTTTTTAACAAATGTCTTAGCAATGGTAAAACTCTGAAATCCTGAAAAAGGCAATAATAATTTTGATACAGAAATAGGGGAATACAAAAGACCAAAAGAATTACCGACCTATAAGCCTCTTTACAGTAATCTACTAACTGTTCATAAAAATCACCACAGCCCGCATCACCGATGCATTAGATTCAAAACAACTTAGGGAACAGGCAGGCTTCCTCAGAGGATTCACAGCAACAGACGATATTCACACACTAACCCAAATAAGAGAGAAAACAAACGAAAATAGGAGGCCTCTGTTCATGGCAAAAAGGCATTCGACTAGTTCAGTTCAGTTCTGAAAGATTTGTGAAGACGTCGCTTCGCCTGGGCTGTATGCACGAGGCAGCCTGGCCTCTATCAGCTATAAGTGCTGACTCATCTGATCATCAAAATTGAATGCTTACCATGGCAGTTGGATTGTCTTTAAGCATTTCAGTTGCCAGAGGGCAGTTCAGTTCAGTCCAGAGAGATTCGCATAGATGTCCCTTCCCCCGGGCTATATGGACGAGGCAACACGGCCTCTGCCAGCTATAAGTCCTGACTGATCTGATCATCATAAATGAATGTTTACGTGGCAGTTGGATTGTCTGTAGGCGCTCCAGTTGCCAGTCGTCTCTGGGCCCTGCCTGAGGAAGTAAGTGTGCTCGCACTCCATCAGGTAGTCCTCTAATTTGGCGTCTGGCGCACCACAATGATCACAGCATCGCTCACCATGCCCAATGGTGGGTATGATCTGCCATGCACAAGGATAGCCTATTCTCAGTCTGTGAAGGCTAACTTCAGCACACCTTGATATTCTGGGGGAGTATCAGCGACTCATAGCCTGTGGCGTCTGAGTACCAGCTGGCCGAGGGGGAGGTTCTCACTTCCTCTCTGTCACTGCAGGGCACCAACCTGCCCTGCAACTATCGTTTTATGCCTTAGCAGTTCCCGGCTAGGATGCATCACAATATCACTCAAGGGTTTCTTCCTGCCTTCCTCTGCCAACTTGTCGGCTAAGTCGGTCCCTTTGATACCAACATGGCTCGGAATCCAGTTGATGAGGATGCGTCTACCCTGATCCAGGATTCTCTAAGTAATGGTGAGAATCGTTGTTAGAAGATAAACGTTATCAAGGGGCGTGCTTTGTTGTAGGTGGCCCTAGAATCTGTATGTATGACAACATGCCTGTCTATCAGGGCTGCATGGGCTAGGGCTTCCATAATAGTGACTGCCTCTGCCTGGAGCGAGGAGGCATTGTCAGGGACCCACATAGACCTCGTTATACCCTTTGCTGCAAAACCAGTGCCTGAAGCGCTGGTGATGGGGTCTACAGAACCATCCGTGAAATAGGTTTTACTATTTCACTGTGATATTCCTCTCCACCTCATCCCTTAACAGAGGCAGTGAGTACTGTGTCTTTCTCCTTGACAGGTTCATGACAGAAAACGGCGGCGGGGCTGTGACATAGTCAGGGTGGAGGAGGTCCATGCCTTTAACCGGTAGTGTCTCCTTGAGCTCAAAGCGTATCAGCCCCCTGGCTGTGTGATACAGCCAGGTGTTGTTAGCAAAGAATTTGTGGCTCTGTGCAAGTCGACGTTGCACTTTTTGTCTTAGCTGTGAGCCTGGTGGGGACTGTAAAACTTTGGCAAAGAATTGGGCCGCCATCTGATCGATCCGGGTGTTCAGGGGGAAAAGATTGGCATCCAAGAGGAGATTGGTGACCTTGGTCCACCCAGGGGCACCCAGAATGATCCTGGCAGCCTCATTTTGCATGATGTCAAGCTTTTTCCTGAGTCCAGGCTTGACCAGAGGCATAGTCCACAATGTGGAAGACAGCGTGCAGATAGAAGGATCGTAGTACACGGTACCCAGACCCTAAGTGCCGCCAGGACAGAGCTCTCATGATCGTCCACATATGAAATGATCTTGCACCCCGCTGGGAATGGAATGTTGAGGATGCTTAACATTAAGGTGTTAAACAGAGCCGGGCTAAGGACCCATCCCCCCCCTTGTGAAGTGCCATTCTCCAGGGGCAAATGCCTGGAGAGGTGACCTTGGAACTTCAATCTGGCAGTTCTTTTTCAAAAATAGTCACCAATCCAGGCAAGCAGTCTGCCTTTGATTCCCTTGCAGATCAGGATCTCTTGAATGGCGAGTGGGCTCGCTAGTTTAAAAGCCTTCTCCAGGTCCAGGAAGACAGTGAGAGAGCTGGTGTTGCTGACAGTGCTCAGTAAGGTGACCATGCTGTGAGAAGTGCTCTTACCCCTTGTGTACCCATGTAGGCATTCATGTGGAGGTCCCAACTTCCATTGGAATCGGTTCAGTACCATTCTCTCTGCCGTCTTTCCCAGACAGCTGAGTAGAGAGATGGGACGCCTTTGGTTTAGGGATGGGAACTATGTCAACACTTTCCAAGCACTGTGATAGGGAGGAAGTCTCCCAGGACTTGTTGATGAGATATAAGAATGCAAGCTCACCTTCATGTCCTAGGTGGGAAATGATGGGGTAGGAGATCCCATCACAACTCAGGGCTGACCGGGAACTGGTCTTATACATCCGGTGTAATTCCCTCAGAGAGAACATGGCATCTGCGTCATCAGGCTCGACCGCCTTTTCTCTGATGAGGGCATGCCTGCCTGGGGATGCCCTCAACTCAGCTGGTAGGCTGGCGCTACTTGTTCTGGCAGAGAACTCGAGTGCCAGTCTCTCCGCCTCTGACCGCGGGTAATGGTCGGTCTTTCTGGGGGCTGAGCGATTTGTGGCCCATCTGATACGGTTCCACAGCTCTGAAAGGGAGGTTTGGTGGCCAAAGGACTCACACCACTCCAGCCACTTTTCCTGCTTTACCATCTTAGCAGTTTCCTGAGCATTTATGAGAGCCTCTCTCAAAAGAGCGTGGTTCTCAGGGGTTCTCTGTCTGCGGAAGTGTCTTCTGCACATATTGATTCTGTGGTTGACCTCCTTAATCTCATCATTGTAGTACCAGGCGTCTTTGAAATACCTGGATCACGGATGAGTTTTGGGAATGGACTCTGTGGCTGCCTCATCTATGACATTTACTAGTCTGGCCTCAAGTATATCCACATTATTGTTAAGTCAGAAATCACTGGTTCTGAGGCACCTGACCAGGGCCTGGAAAGCTTTCCAGTTGGCCCTGTCCACCTTCCCTCGAGGATTGTGATGGGGCACGGGTGCCGGGCCAGCATCCAAGATGGGGGTGACTATTCTATAGTGATCGCTCATGGCAGTGTTGTCCACAGACCAACTAATTCTCAGTGACAAAGGTAAGGTCAAGGACCCCCATGCCAACATGCATAGGCTCCTGGCTGTTGAGAAGAGCAATCTCGGGGCACGACTCAAGGACCTCGGCTATGTGGTATCCTGCTGCATCACGACTCCGAGTGGGAGCCAGGATGGGGTGGTGGGCATTGGAATCTCATCCCCTATGAGAATTGGCTCGTGTGCTGCAGCAGCACAGACTTCACTAATATCTAAGCTCCTACATTTTGGCCTGCTTAACACATTGTATAGTTTGAGGGGACCCCCGGTGAAATGGATCTCAACAGCAAGGGATTCGACGTCTTCTCCAAACTGCACAGGATCGGCAATCAAGGATCAAACCTCTGGTGCCTTGCGTACTCGGCAGCAATAAGGGATGATATCCCGAGAAGCGAACAGATTCCCATTAGGGTCTCCTGGAGCATGACAACGTTAATGTTCCGAGATCACACGATCGCGTGGAGAAGGGCATTCCTTAAGGAAAAGCTGTTGATATTCCACTGCAGTATGCTTAGATTAAAAGCCATTGTGCAAATCTGAGTCCATTAAGTCTGTGTCGTCAGCGACGTCGACATAATCGGTCTCAGATAGCGGCAGTACTAGATGCAATTCGTTAACAAGGAGTAGAGGGAATATATATATGGAAAAGGTATAGCAACTATTAAAATCCACACAAAAATCGATAAAATACCAATAAAAAAGGCAGGGTGACACTATCTCATCAAAGCTTAGAGGAAATATCCAATATGTTTGA
>BOPN01005013.1:85000-87500 GCA_017312705.2 Penaeus japonicus | reverse complement strand
TCTTTAGGCTCCTTTGACCAATCCCGTGACATGTAAACAAAGCCTGAACCAGCTGCGAGATATTCTTGTTTCAAGAAAGAAATGATAAAGATTTCTATATAAATTAATTTCCTTGAAAGCATGTTCTATTGCATGATCCTATGGGTCATATATAATTTAATGGTTTTCAAAAACATACTATTTTTCTTTTTTATAAATTGCAGTCAAAAGAAAAGAAGCAATGGCTCCACGCAACGGTGTTATTTGTATCAACGTTTTCCAAAAAGAAATGCCAATTAAACCCTTCAAATGAGTAAGATTATGAATAATTGTATGTAAATTAATGCAAACACAACAATAATTTACATATTTATATGTTTACTGTTTTTCAACTATGTCATTAAAATAAGATGTTTGAATTTGTCAAATTATTTATTCCATGTATTATTTTCAGTTATTGTAGGCCTATGAGGAGGCTGCATGAACATTATTCTCGCTTATTTCCTGTGAATTTGATTTATTTTTGTCATGTTTATATGAGAATGAACAGCTGCCATCGCTCTGATCATAATAAGTGTACATGCAAACTAAAGTGTCGCCTTAAATGTTGATTTTTTGCTGAGATAAAGCGAGATGAGAGAGTCGTTGCTGTAGTTGCCAGTGGACATACCAGTGCTCCAACCACTGGTAAATTTAGCATTGTATTCTATCATGGTAAGTTGTTCATGAATACCGATGCGGTCTTTTTACCATCATAATTGTAGTTACCAGCGTATTTATCATGGTAAGTGCGTTAGTGAATCCGGCCCCTGGATAGCAAACAAGAATTAGGAGTAGGTTTCTTGGTTCACAAGTGCCTTGAAAAGAATATTAGAGAATTCTACAAAGTGAGCAAAAGAGTAGTTCCTGTAATACTGAAACTAAATAACAGATATAACCTATAAATTATCCAAGTATACGCTCCTACCGGCAGACATGGTGATGAGGAGATAGAGAGCTTCTATGAATGTGTGCAAGCAGTTACCGATAGAGCAAAAACCCATTTTACTGTAATTATGGGGGATTTGATACCAAGATAGGAATAAGGGAAGATGGGGAAACCTCGATTGGGAAACATGGAATAGGCACCAGAAATGAGAGTGGGCAAAGGCTAATAGAATTCGCTGAAGCTCAATCCCTTAAAATTATGAATACATTCTTCGAAAAGAGACCCGGGAGGAAATGGGCATGGAAATCACCATCCAGCTGTAAAAACGAAATTGACTTCATAATCACCAATAGGCACGACATTGTTCAAGACGTAACCGTTATCAATAACGTAAATGTCGGTAGCGACCATAGACTGGTCAGAAGTAGAGTAAAATTACAGCCAAGAAGGGAATGAAATAAACGCATACAGAAGCCTCTCATTAATCTGATTAACATTAAGAATAGGGTGTTGGAATTAAGTATTAACATCCGAAACAGATACTCAACTCTCGAAGAAAATCTTGACATCGACAAATGAACGACCAATTCAGTGAGATATTAAAGGAAGCTGCACTTGAAATAGGGGCAAAGACGAAAAAGAAAAGTTCAGTAAGCTTTCGGTAGAGATAATGTGGGGACATGAAAATAACATCAATCAGAGACAAGATGGAATCAGCAGAGCTGACAGAGACGATAAACAAGAAAGATGTGCGCAAATTAAAAAAAAAAAAAAAAAATGAAGCCCTGCTTTTCGGCACTAGCCTCAACCCGTTAACGACGGGTGACGTGATTTTTGGCATCAATTTTCAAGTCTTCACGACGGGGACGTCTTTCTTGTCCTAACTTTTCTGAGGCATGACGCCAGGGACGTGTGTACCACGTCACGATAAAAATATACGTATTTTAAGAGAGAGGGTGGGGGGGGGGGGAAAGAGAGAGAGAGTGAGAGAAGCAAGAAAAAAAAAAAAAAAAGAAAAAAAAAAAAAAGAAAAAAAGAGAGAGAAAAGAGAGAGAGAGAACCTATACGACGTCCTATGCACTCTAGCATTGCTTGAGGGTATGAGAAAATGTGTATGCGTATGTGTGCTAGGATTTTGATGTCATGGATACATAACATGCAGCGAGAGAGAGAGAAATAGATAGTATAATATGTGAAAGACAAATTAGAAAGAGGGATAGTGGAGGGGGAGTAAGGTAAATGGGAGATGGGGGATAAAAGTAAATGAAAACACATGCCCTCCAGCATTGTCCGAGGAACACCAGAAAAATAGCATGACCTGATTGGTTAATTATTTGTATAAAAGGGGGCGAAAAAATGAATATAAATCATTCGCTATGTGCTCCTGAAATGTCATGTTTCAGGAAGACTCGCTCTGCCGCCGCAGCTACTGCCCCTTTCATTGGGTAAGTACACCTACCTTTCATTTTAACTTCTCATATGTGCACGCAAATCTATAAGTTGGTATACGTAATTTATATAGTTTTCGTGAACTTCATTGTTTAGTTTGAATTTTAGGTCATTTAGCGAGGATCCGGATAACCCCCGGCCAGC
>BOPN01005013.1:70000-72500 GCA_017312705.2 Penaeus japonicus | reverse complement strand
TGAAAGTAGGGTAATAATGATAGAACAGAGAAGCAAACAATATAGCAGGATGGGAGGCTGCTAAATGTCACTTAGATATAAGTAAACTTGTACTTGCTGCTCCAACTGCTTTGTACTTTCTTGCTTCATTCGATGTTTAAGGAGACATATTAGTTCCCTAAGCCTATAGCGATATTTTTTTCAATATCTTCTTCTGTCCTATTGTAATATGGAAATAAATAGTGCAACCCTTGCATAACTTCGAATAATTAGGTGAATGGAATGTATGGAATAGCAATGGTTCTCTAAAAAAAAATAAACGAAGGAACTACCGTCGACGTTCTTCTGAAATCTCCTCGAAAAGGATATGCTTCATCTCGGTAAGCCTTCTTGTCTAAGTTCACGGTAAATTTCCCAATAGTGAATCACGTTTGGGAACATCTATATTTCATCCTTTAGACTCGAGAAATGCGGACAGGAGCCCCAATGTCGTCCAGTGTGTGAATTTTGGTGTTGACGAACCCTTGTGACAGTTTCTTTACTACTTGTTATCAGACTTAAAGCTCTCGTATTTCCCATACTGTTGTGGTCCAGTTGGTGAATGAAACCAGATGTCTGTCACCATGTCTTTGATTATTATGCACTAAAATCAGTGATTAAGTGAAGTTATCATGATTGCATTTGTCACTACATCTCCCTCCCATTCCTCCTCTTTTTCTCCCCCTTGCTTTATATCTTTCTTATCATCCTCATCACTCTCCCTTTAAACTATGCATGTGCTTACTAGAACTTTTTCCATTTTTGTCATCTATACCCTATCGTCTTTTTTCTTAAACCTACTTCCCATTTATCAGTGTTCCCGCTCCCTTATTTTTCTTTGCGTTCTATTAATCACCAGATATAATTTTCTTTGTGTTCTAGTAATCACCAGATATATATTTTTTTCCTGTTAATCATATCAATTCGTATCTTATCTCTCCGCTTATTATTTACATTTTTCATGTCTTGGTAATGATCAGTGTTTCTTCCTCCTTACTTATGTCTCCTTCTTCAGTGGCTATTATCATATATAAAAATAAAAACGAGAGGAGGAGAAAGGAATAATAAGCGGCTTGTCATAGCTGGGCGTTTTCTCTTCTTTTCGCTGTTTTATAGCTTTATAATATTGTAATCTTTACACTTACTTAAGTTTTCTACTTTCATTATCGTATTCTAATCGCTGATATTTTGTTCACTGCTCCCTAATTATTGTTTGGGGTGTTCATATCTATATTTCTTAAGAGTATATTCCGCTCAGTCTACAGTTCTATCCGTGACTCAGTCACTTCTTCTCCCGACTATATAATTACGCCACACAGCATAGAGAGCATCCACTTTTCTCCGAGTCATTCCTTGTGGCTTTTCATGCGCCATCCTTACTCACCATATCTGTAGTTTGATTGGGACTGAGGTTGACTATCTTTTGTTTGAAGTCTATCCCTGAAATAGAAAAGAAAGCGTTAGGTGTAAAGCTTAAATCCATAAAAAATGTGATTTAGGACTTGCCCATACTTTTGGCACAAGATAAATATGTTAAATATTATTACATAATTTAGATATATGTGGTTACATTCATGGACAAAAGATGTCTTTACCCAAACAAGAGTTATAGTTATGTTATCATTGTAGCTTCATAGTCCGAGAAGAGATCCCGAGACAGGACAAGGAAGCATATGCAATGACGGGGATCAATGAGTCCCACAGACAGGGCGCGAAGGAAATCCCAGACACACAGGGAGGAAATTTACTGTAACTCTATTGTTCCTCGATCATTGTTAGTCTCTTAATGAAACGCGTGTATATTCCTTGCATCACAACATGCACGGACTTATTCTCGGTGCAAAAGTGGAGTAAAATATGTGTCAAAATTAGATTCGAAGTATGAATGACCATGAATAACTTGACAGTATTATAGATGCAAGCGACGCGTTTCTGTCATACCTGCATTAGAATCACATAGTCAAGCGTGAGACAAAGCTTATTAATATAAATCCTTCGACAGCAGAGATGTCACCTGATGGCCGTGACCTATATCTAAGTTTCTACTTAAATAACTTCTATGCGATTTTGAATGAATTGAAGTTGCCAGTCGCGTTGTGTGCATTTTCCATTAGCTTTCTGTCTTTATTTACATAACTCTTTTTGAAGTACCTTCGATAGAAAAAGGTAAATCAAAACAGCTTCTTAAAGTTATTCATATAAGGAGAGAGGGAGAAAGAAGGTAGGACAGGAGGAAGAGTGAAAATTAGAGAAAGGGAGAGAGAGGGGGAGTAACTAAAAAAGGAAAAACAATAAATTAGGGACAAAAAGAGGAAATGAAAAAAAAAGAGGAAAAAGAGAAAGGCTAAGGCCTGCCGAAAGACCCAACAATGCCCAAAGAGCCGTCAATGACAAAGGCTGACATCGTCACAGGCAAAGCAAAGAGGCAGGCGGGAGCACACAAGTGAGAGACAAATGTGGGCATGCAGAGAGAGTCTTTTCT
>BOPN01005013.1:62500-65000 GCA_017312705.2 Penaeus japonicus | reverse complement strand
AGAGAGAGAGCGAGAGAGAGAGAGAGAGAGAGAGAGAGAGAGAGAGAGAGAGAGAGAGAGAGAGAGAGAGAGAGAGAGAGAGAGAGAGATAGTATATGAGGGAGGAAACGAAAGTAAGACAGTTCTTCATTAACGCTCCTGAGTATTGTTCTGTTGGATACCTGCTATTGTTTCAACGTACACCCCGTTTAATGTCGCATTCTATAAATTGTTTTTAGTCATTTTTATTTAGTCGCCTTTTTTTGTGTCATGATATCGCGACACTTTGTCACTTAGATGCCAATAATATAATATTTCTATATTTCACAATATACATACAACTTGATTTAATAGGATCGGTATTTACCACCTAGCACCTTGTAATGCGATATGTGACCTGACTTTATGCTTTAAGAAATAAGAGGCAACACTAAGGTTCTGGTTTTGGCGAGATTTTCTGTCCCTTTCATATGCCTCCGTCCTCAAGAGTGAAGTCACCCGCCATCTCCCGCCCACTGATGTCATTCCCTGTCCGTGGCACTCCTACTTCTACATCTACTTGCCTGACATCCGCCCATTGTTTCTGGCGTGCCTCGCCCTAGCACTTGGACTTCGTCGTTCACGCTAAAGCTGTCTATTGTCCCTCGATCAGTTGCGAGACTTCGCCGCCGCCATCTTGTCCTACTACAGAAAAAACAGGTCTTCGTACGCATTAGAAAGCGATGCTAAAGTGTATAGAAAACGCGCCTACCTTTACACACATTAACAGAAACGCGATTATCTTACACTCGCGCTCAGAAATGCGTCTACAGTCAAACCTCGCGCTCGCAAACACATCCCCCGGCAAGTCTTCCCAACTTCTCGCCTTGGTAGACACCGTTCACCGGCAACCTAAAGCTTAGTACCCTCCAAGGTACTCTTCCTTGCACTGGACCCTCTATTTTGACAGAACAGGGCCTCGTGAATTATTGGATTGAGAAAGGAACATAAGTGTGAGAATGAGATTGATAGAGGCGCGAACGCACACACGTACAGAGAGAGAGAGAGAGAGAGGGAGGGAGGGAGAGAGAGGAAGAGAGAGAGAGAGAGAGAAAGAGAGAGAGAGAGAGAGAGAGGGGGAGAGAGAGAAAAGGGTCTCACTAAAATATATCTGTTCCAAACTGCCTAATCATTAGTTAATGATTATGAAACACGTTCATGGTTCAACTAATATGAACAAAATGGTACATATTGCTGAAATGTACATTACCCCCAGCCACCTCGTAATAAGACCGATTCTGTTCATTTTTGTTACCTCCTAGTCTCTTTATTGGCACTATTGTTGCAGGATCTGCCTAACAGGTATTACTTCATGCATTTGGAATAAGTGTCCAAGATATTTAACTTTTTTCATGGGTTCTTTACTCATTCTTTTATGCCGGTTCTGCTGTACAGCTCAATTGTTAAAACTTCGCCTGTCAAAATGTGTTTAATGTTTTTCTCAGAAGGGACCATTGGAGTGCGTCTATGGTTTTCTATAACTATAGGTTTAGCTAAACAAAAACATGTTCTTTGCGGAGGTTTATATACCTTTCATCTTCATCTTGATGATCACTCAACGATGATCTTCACTTTGGTATATATGCACTTAGTGCTAGGGCCTTCCGTCTGTTAATGTCAGTGGTCATATCAGTAAGGTTATCCACTTGTTTGCATCGCCTCCAATCTTACCATTTCTTAAACTTATCTTGCTGTCTGGCTGTAGATGTGTTCTGGCTACAGTGCATGTGCTAAGTAAAGGATGAATAGTAATGGATTCAGATTATCTCCTTGTGGCACTCCAATGTTGTCACTATCCTTACCCGTTTTCTCTGACTATCTTTAGCTGTACATTTTTTAGCATCATCATTAGTAGGCGTGATACATCATGTAAAATGTTTTACTCATGTAGTAGTAGATGGATATCCTAGTTCAATGAAGTAACGTTTTTTCCCAAGACTTTTACATATCAATTGAATTGTTCTTCTTCCTCTCCTATATTCTGTTTGTGTGAATGGTAATATTTGGATAGACTTCCGTACTCTTTCCTGATTAGTCTTTATATATATATATATATATATATATATATATATATATATATATATATATATATATGTGTGTGTGTGTGTGTGTGTGTGTGTGTGTGTGTGTGTGCATATATTGATAAAATAAAAATACATATGCATATATGTATGTATATACATGTAAGCTGTTGGTAGCGGTGGTATGAAAAATTGTTTTAGGGGTTGAAAATCACTGGCTTAAACGATTTGCAGTCTATCCGCCTCGTGGCCTCAACACTATGAAATGGGAATGGTGGCAGTGTTAAGGCCACAAAAATGCAGCATCCAGTTTAATTAAATATGGAATCATTTCCGGAGCTAAACTCGCAAAATACCATAGTTTATGAAAGAAAATCAAAGTTTATTATGAAGATTCGTAAAATGATGAGTAAACGTGGACTTGTAGGATTCGCAATCAACAGGGTTATGCGTGGTCTTCA
>BOPN01005013.1:25000-45000 GCA_017312705.2 Penaeus japonicus | reverse complement strand
TCTATGCTGTGTGGCGTAATTATATAGTCGGGAGAAGAAGTGACTGAGTCACGGATAGAACTGTAGACTAGTGTAAAAAGACGGAATATACTCTTAAGAAATATAGATATGAACACCCCAAACAATTAGGAGCAGAACAAAATATCAGCGATTAGAATACGATAATGAAAGTAGAAAACTTAAGTAAGTGTAAAGATTACAATATTATAAAGCTATAAAACAGCGAAAAGAAGAGAAAACGCCCAGCTATGACAAGCCGCTTGTGTCCTTTCTCCTCCTCTCGTTTTATTTTTATATATGATAATAGCCATCAGAAGGAGACATAAGGAAGAGGAAGAAACACTGATCATTACCAAGACATGAAAAATGTAAATAATAAGCGGAGAGATAAGATACGAATTGATATGATTAACGAGGGAAAAAATATATATCTGGTGATTACTAGAACACAAAGAAAATTATATCTGGTGATTAATAGAACGCAAAGAAAAATAAGGGAGCGGGAACACTGATAAATGGGAAGTAGGTTTTAAGAAAAAAAAGACGATAGGGTATAGATGACAAAATGGAAAAAGGATTCTAGTAAGCACATGCATAGTTTAAAGGGAGAGTGATGAGGATGATAAGAAAGATATAAAGCAAGGGGGAGAAAAAGAGGAGGAATGGGAGGGAGATGTAGTGACAAATGCAATCATGATAACTTCACTTAATCACTGATTTTAGTGCATAATAATCAAAGACATGGTGACAGACATCTGGTTTCATTCACCAACTGGACCACAACAGTATGGGAAATACGAGAGCTTTAAGTCTGATAACAAGTAGTAAAGAAACTGTCACAAGGGTTCGTCAACACCAAAATTCACACACTGGACGACATTGGGGCTCCTGTCCGCATTTCTCGAGTCTAAAGGATGAAATATAGATGTTCCCAAACGTGATTCACTATTGGGAAATTTACCGTGAACTTAGACAAGAAGGCTTACCGAGATGTTTTTTATTATCCTTTCGAGGAGATTTCAGAAGAACGTCATTCTTAACGGTAGTTCCTTCGTTTATTTTTTTTTTTTAGAGAACCATTGCTATTCCATACATTCCATTCACCTAATTATTCGAAGTTATGCAAGGGTTGCACTATTTATTTCCATATTACAATAGGACAGAAGAAGATATTGAAAAAAATATCGCTATATGACTTAGGGAACTAATATGTCTCCTAAAAAAATCCCTTAAACATCGAATGAAGCAAGAAAGTACAAAGCAGTTGGAGCAGCAAGTACAAGTTTACTTATATCTAGGTCCTAGGAAGTGACATTTAGCAGCCTCCCATCCCTTGCTATATTGTTTGCTTCTCTGTTCTATCATTATTACCCTACTTTCAGCTATTATGATCAACATTTTATATTTAAAAATCGATTTACAAATGGATTTATTCAAAGAGGACAGATGAAAAATATAAAAAAGAATGAAAAATATCGACTTGAGACCCTTTGCAGGTAGTCTGGGATATTTGTGGATATATTAAAAAAGGGAAGGACATTTTTGGTCGACCACGTACTACGCAGGATAAATGTCTACATTTCTAGAATGTGCTAGAATTACTGTTCAATAAGGGTCTAGTCAGAATTTTTATAGCTAAACTTTCTATAATTGGCTGAAATTTATATCACACTGCATTTTTGAGGGAATGTCAACCGTAAGGAAATACCTTAATTATCAATATCCAAATAGTTTATCAATATTATAACAACAATGTCCACTAAAAAAAATGTAGAAGTATAGAACTATTTTTAAAAATGAAACTACGTCAGATGGCATCTGTAGTTACTGCATGCATTTTGTTTCTTTCTCTACGATACTGCAGTCACCCACGTGTTTTTGTTGTTGTTTTGTGAGTGATTGTATTTGTGCGTGCACATACTTGTGTGGACATAATACCTAGAGTTTTTCCTAAACTTGTGTTTATGTCAGACCTTTTCCAACCACAAGGAAGAAAATGCCACTCTTATTCCTGTTGTAGTGCTCAACCACAAAAGAAACCCTGCTACACTAAGGAGCCGTGTGTCCAAATAAAATTGATTTTTAACTCAAGTTTGAGACCATGGCGAGTGGTGCTGATCTCTCAATTTATTGATTTTGCATTAAAAAAACAAAACATAATCTTAAAATACACTCACCAAAGCCGCCATCATGATAAGGAAGGCACTACACTACCATCACGTTGTCAAGCCATCTTGATACCAAATTCCACGATATTTACGCCATAGCCCATTGAAGCTGAGGTGTACGTATGCCTTCACTCAGAACTTGGGCTCATACGGCGGGTGCATGTACATATGCACTCTTCATGTACTATCGTGTGTGTAGTCCGCTCGGCTTCGGTGATTACTTCATGTTATTAGCGAGGTATATTTTGGATTATATTGATAATTTTAATGATGTTTCATATTGCATAATCATGTAAAAATGCGCTTTTTGAGGTTTTATGCAGCGGGAAAATGAGTTTATAAGAGGTTGCGCAACATCTCTAAATCACTTCAGCCCTTTCCCCTTCCTGACGAGGGCCCCCAACTATCACTATTTTTCCGCCGCTCATGTTGCTTTCCCGTCAAAAAAAAAAAAAATAAATAAAAAAATAAAAAAAAAACATGGACGCCCCTCACCCATCACCCAAGACTGCTGGCGACTCCCTTCCCACTCGCCCTCCTCCTCGTAATCGTTTCTGTGACCTGTCATCAGGCGAGGACGTTGCCGATGACTTATTTGTGCAGTGGAGGCGAAGAGGCAAGCAACTATTCGACGAACAACATGGACCCCGAATTTGATCCAGTGGTCTCCATAGCCCTACATTCCTTTATATAAATAAATCTAAAATAATCTTTATAATGACATAATTGAAAGTTACAATTTTTACTGTATAGTCTAGACTGTACAAAGACAAAAAGAAAGATATATTGTCGCTAAAACAGCTCATATGCACAGCTAAATGTATTGACAAAAATATATATATATATAAGAATTGAACAACGTGCAAAACAAACATTGCATCCCCGGCCTGCATTTCACCCAGACCTAAGACAGCCCGGCGTCAGTGGGTTCAGCAAGCCTCGCCGATGTGTCTGAGTTGTGACCGAGATGTTAGATAAGTACAGTCGTAGGCTTATGTAAACTGTAAAAGAAAAATAGTAAAGAAAAAAAAATACGGGAGTGTTAAAAGAAACCTTGAGATGTGATGTAAAAGGACGATTCTGTATTAAAGAACATGATAATAAACGTGTACATCTGAAATTGAGATGAGATGTGGAAAATGTATAAAAGCTGTCACAGTCAAAGGAATGAACGTGCACCATTATAAAAGTATGTAGTTACTACGAATGCTAATTTTCATCTACTCTCCAGGGACACGGCAGGAGAGGAGAGGTTTCGGACCCTGACAACAGCGTATTACCGAGGTGCCCAAGGAATTGTCCTCGTCTATGATGTGACAAATCTTGACTCTTTTAACCATTTGTCTTACTGGTTAAGAAATATAGAAGAGGTAAGGAGTTTTTTTCTGGTCTGAACAGAATAAATCTTTGTATTCATTAATGTATTGCTACTTTAGAATCTCAGAGAAGTTTACCTAACTAAAGTATAGGTTATATTTATATACCAAGGAGTAAATAATAGCCAAGGTTCTAGGTATAAGAGAGAAAAAGAAGAAAAAACTAAAATATTTGTACGAAATGGTGTTCATACAAGGATAACTAACATATGACCGTTTTAATCTTACGGACCCTACGATACAAAGACTATGGTTTGTTACAGAATGCTTCCCCTGAGGTCGTGAAGGTGTTAGCAGGCAACAAGTGTGAGGTGAGCAGCCAACAGCGAGCGGTTGACAAGGAGAGAGGACAAAAGGTAAGCTTCCTGCAGCTGACGGAACCTTTGAATGAGTTTCAAGTCTGGAAAAGGCGGATTCTGAAACTGTCACAACACTCTTTCGGATAATCCATACGAGTTTCATTGTGCGTGTTTGTTGTATATCTTATAATGGCAGCTCCTGTTTGAAAACGAACGGTCTTTGATGTTTGATGATAATGGTGCAAGAAATGCCATAATTATTTTATATTCAAGTATTTTTCTTGTGAAAAGAAAAGCAGAGTACGGTGATGGTTTATGTCTCTATTTCTGTAAGTGATTGTCAATTACAAGAGTCGAACATTTTCCTTTAACAAACCTCAGACGATTTATAGATTAATCTAGAATTACTTCAATGAAGTTAATGACCTTCATCTCTAAAGTGAATAAAGGATGCACTAAATTCCTTATCATTATTCACATCGTGTTCAGTTCACCAAATCGAGCATCGTACCAATTCTGCCAATGCAAAACTTAGTACGACAATTTTGCAAAAGATAAGCATAGATACCAGAAACAGTCTATCTAAGATCTGCTGAATTGTGAATTGTGCGTAACAGGATAGTTTGCAATAATGTTAGGTTCAGTAAAAAAAAAAATTAGGGGCAACTTTTAAATAAAACAAATGCCGTTTATCACCAAGCGACTGGTAAAAGGAACAATCCTTTCTAAAATCATCCTTGAGAATGTTGTGAGTTTATGAAAAGAATTTCGTAATGCCGGACGAACACTCTCCATTTAGTAAACGAAATCTTGACTTATAAATTCGTTATCACAAATCTTATACGCTCCAAAGAACATCCACGTAGCTACCGATTTCTTAATGGTCGAAGAAAAGATAAGATAATTAGAAACGAGTTAGCTTAGAGAAAAAAAAGAAAACTAAAAACAAAACAAAAACGAAGATTCAGAAGAGCTTTTAGCATGATGTAAAAGAACTTTGACTTGTGTGAAAATTCCAGCATACCCCTCTGGCTCCTTTCACCTGCCAGCCATGAGCTTTGTTTGTCTCCTTCTCTTATTTATTAAATCTTACTTGATTTGTTTGGAATCATGATTAATATTCGGGATGATATATTTATTATTAAGGCCATATCAGTTATAATCATATTTATTATTATCACTACTACTACTATTATTATTGTTATTATTATTGTTATTATTATTATCATCATTATGATGATGATGATTACTATTATCATTATGATTATTATTATCATTATTACTTTTATTATTATTGTTATTATTATAATTTTTATTTTCGTTATTATTATTATTATCATCATTGTTATTGTTTTTCTTCTATATTATTATCATCATCAACATCGTTATTATTATCATTATTATTGTCATTATTATTATTATTATTATTATTATTATTATTATTATTATTATTATTATTATTATTATTATGATCATCATCATTACTATCATTATTATCATCATTATCATTATTATAATTACAATTATGTGTTGATACACTGGATACATTGACCGCACTGCCCAATAGTAAAATGAATTTTGTGCGTATATAGATTCCACAAAAACAAAGCACATAAACAAACAAGTAAACTATAAAAAACCAGCTATTCAATCAATAACATATCACGGAAAACGTATATGAATCCTTACAAAGTAACTCACAAAATATAACATCCGCTTAACACATCATACGTCCGGCAGAGTGTGAGGTGTGAGGCGTCAGGTGTCAAAGGTATAAGTGAATATAAGTGAATCAAAGAGCAATAACTGTTGCAAATGATGTCCTAATCTTTTTTTTTTAATTTTTTTCTTTTTTTTATTTTATTATTTTTTTTATTTTTATTTATTTTTTATTATTTTTTATTTATTTATTTTTTTGGCCATTACTCATATGAGGGAATGATTTGACTTTATTTTGATGATTGAATAATTTATGTCCTCAAGCGCGGGTTGATATTAAAGGTTTCTAAAGTAATCCATACCCGATCAAAAATAGTGTGTCATATTAGACATTGCGAAGTTCTAGTTCAGTTAGCAATGATGATGATAATAATGATTATTATCATTATTATTATTGTTGTTATTATTATTATTATCATCGTCATCATTATCATTATCTTTGTCGTTATCATTATCGTTATCAGTATCATTATTATTATTATCATTACCATTATCGTTACCGTTATTATTATCATTATCATTATCATTTTTATTATTATTATTGTTGTTATTATTGTTAATCATATTTTCAATATTGTCACCGTCATTATTACTAAGATAATATTTATAATCATATCTATTATTATCATTATCGTTATTACCATCGTATAGTCATTAACTATTATTAATCATAGTTGTGGTAACAATAATACTCCTGCTAATGATGACAACAATAATATAATGATAGTAATTATGATAATGATAACCATGATGATGATGATGATAATAATAAAAGTTTTGTTTAGAAGATGGTGATAATGAGTAAGGACACAACTGCATATGGGATGACCTTCGCTGGATTAGCTTTGCCGCCTATGACTTGACATGTGCTTGGAAATTCTGTGAGGAATGGGTGAGGCTGTCACAGGGAGTGGGTGGTGGAGGCATGCTGGAAAGTCCTGCACTAGCGTATTGATTTTGATAATAAAATGCCAATACGGAATATAGGCATGTCAGATATTTTTGAAATGGATTACTCTTGGCATACGATGGGTGTTGGTAAAGATTGATATATTTTATGCTGTGAACTCCTTGAAGGCGGGAGCTATTAGCATTAAGATCTGATGATTTTGTAAATGCTACAGTTTCCCCTTGAACACAGTTCTTTTGGGCTGAATAATGTCGGTCAGATTCACAAATTGTTAATAAAAAACATCTAAAGTAATTATGAAGTGCTTACTACCAATTACAGCACAACAGTAGCGATTTTCAGTAGCATTCACGTGACACGATGTTACCAGGTGCGGAGAACACTTACAAGGGCCTTGGCTGTTGACCTTTCATCTGCCCCAACTGTACATGGTGAGGTTATTGCAGATTGCTGTCACCATGTTGCGAATATTGCTGCCGGTTCTCTATCTGTGCCTTGAGAGCTATTTGCTTTTAGATATCGGTATTGCAGAATTTCTTTCCCGTTACAAGATTCAAGCCTAATCATGCAATATAATATATTAAGGTTATCTATTGTCACGTGAGTCACACAGCTAACTTGGTACTTGCGACTGTAGCTGCTAGGTAGCTGAGAACAGAAAGAAGACCTGCTTGTCTTGGGTGGTAAGACAGACTTCTTTCATTGCGAGAGGGCCCCACTGACTGCCTTCTTGATGGTTGCATACCAAGTGAGAGCTCTGTGTACAGTGCCTGAAGTGAGCTCCATAGTATCTCAGCTGCTAGTATTTTATAGCTCATCATGTTTGTTGGTCTGAGCGTTAAGTTTTATAGTATTTCTCTATTTGTTACTAATCCATAGTTTATTGATTTATTCATGTTATGAAGTTTAAGGAAGTTTTTATTGATATTTTAAAGTTTAAGGAAGCATTTATTGATATTTTAAAGTATTTTTTAAAGTATTTATTGATATTTTTAGTTTAAGGAAGCATTTATTAATATCTTTAAGTTTAAGGAAGTATTTATTTATACATAAGGAAGACATCTCATAAATGATGCCCATTATTATGCATATCCTTCATGTGTTTTATCTTCTGACATTACGCAGCTGGCGGAAAGTTTTGATATGCCGTTCTACGAAGTGTCTTGTCGCGGAGATGTTAATGTTCAAGACACATTCCTCACCCCTTACTGACTCATCAGAGACCTGCGACAAAGACGAGTAAGTAATTATCTCTGAAAACCATGAATAATAAAGGGTTCTGCAGTTCTGAAGCTTTTCATCTTAGAGCATTCATACTTTTACAACGTCATTGCTAATTAGGAGGTTGCAGTAAAAAAAAAAATGACTATTGTCACTTCTTTAAGATATTTCCTGCATGCTGTATCAGATCCAACAATAATAGCGGCGAAATGTCTTAAAGTTGTTTACAATATGCACTGTTTATAATAAAAAAACTCTCAAATGCAAGCCATTGTTTCCAATTGCAGGCGAGTTTGTTTGAAGAGCGTGAGCGACAGAGTGAGGGCGTAAAGTTAGATGCAGAACAGAAGGCTGAGCAGCCCTCGGTTTGTGGTTCTTGCTGAGACCTCAGTGACTCATCAGCAGACATCAGCCCTAATACATCATGCTCAGACAACCACTTCCGCTAGTCACGTTCTGAATTCTTCCCATGTCTGCCATGCAGTTATCAGACTTTAAGAAACTCTTGAGAACTTGCCTTCAGTACCACATTAAAAAAAACATCTACAATAAATGCTTCACTGATAAACTCTGAATATATTGTACTCCTGTCAATAGCATTTGGATGATAAGAATGATTAGAATACAGGTGCTATTTACAGTTGCAATATTATCACATATTTAGCTGAGTTATCAACACCTGTTTATATTTAGCTGTGATACCAACACCTATATGCATTTAGCTGAGTTGTCAGCAATTACATGTCAGCAACACCTGTGCATAGATAGCCCCCCCCCCTTCGAAATAGATGATACTCTATGTTCTTAGTGTGAACTCCTATATTTTTTATTCACAAAAGTTTCATTTAATCAAAAATTTAACGGTAAAAATTTGAACATAGGTGATCAGGTGTAAATAACATGTCTTTTGCTAGTTAGATTACAGGATATATTTATTGGTTTTGAATAAATATAGACTTATTGATTTGAAAGAAGAGTGTAGGACAATGCAGTATTTACCTTTAAGTATTATAAGTTTTTCTTTTTTTTTCTTCCACTGTGTTATACTTAGTTTCCTACAGTACATAATTCGTAGCTGGAAGTAATTCTTCTAAGATGCACTAGAATAAGACATGGTTATGTATGTGTCATTCATGAATACTGAAGGATGGGAACTTGTGTGTTAAGGAAGGGTTGAGATTACCTAGATATGTCTTGTTTTAAATAGGTAATCATTTTTAATGCAATTGATACAGATATTATTAATTCCTTGCTATACTGAACAGCGATCTTATTTCTTGCAGACTTACCAACACCTGTACGTGGCTACCCAAAATAATTAAACTCGTGTGTGTACATGCATAGAATAACAACTATACATCTATCATGTAGATATTGGCACTTGAATGTTAATCATTAGGGAACAGACTCAGAAATCTGTTTAAAACCACAAATGCCCATTTAACAGTTGGGATTTTTGAGTGTGAATAATTATTTCTATACAGTGCAGTGCCTGGTAACTGATAACTGTCAGGCTATAAAATACAAGACGACGATATTTGAAAGAATAGTAGACATTAGATTGAGATTCATTCTGGTTAATTACATTTGGGGGAAGAAGTAGCTACATATATATATATATATATATATATATATATATATATATATATATATATATATATATACATATATATATATATATATATATATATATATATATATATATATATATATATATATTGCACAATTCTACTGATTCCACTATATTTCTTATAACAGGATCTATTGCAGAAACCTGTATTGTAATACCAGCTTTGTGTTTACGCTGTGGTTTAAGAATCATAATCAATTAACCAGTACTGCAACGCGCTCGGTTTAATCTACAGTGACGGTAAATGCACCAATGCCACAGGTTTGCAGCCAAAGTTACCACAGATCAGGAAATGTTAAATCTTTCCTTGCATAAACCAAAGACGCGTGGCTCAAAGTACATGAAAGTGCAGTATGAAATTTGTTAAACAACAACAAAAAAAAGTACTTGGTAAACTTAGGATATTGGAGTCTGTGTATTATTCTATTATAAGCATAATGTTATAGGTTAATAAATTGTACAATATGGCTAAAGAATAAGAACCATGCTTGAGCATTAATTTGCTTAGAATGATTAAAAAAAAAAAGAAAACATTGTTACACGCGGTATTGTCTAGCAATTTTAGCAATATAGATATTTTTTCATAAATATCTTTATTCTGTTTAGCACTTCTGTTACGAGAAGCCGCTTTACCCTTTGGTCAAAATGCACAGGGTGTTTGAGTGCTCAACATTGTGGTTCTGTGCCTGAAAGACTGTCAGTAATACCAGGGTCAGATGCATATTATACAGTACTGCTAATGACATCGTAGCCTTACTGAAGACTGGACTGATAAATCTGAAAAGCAGTGATGGAATATTATTCCATATATTTCTGTCAAGGCATTATACTGGAATATATTGCAGCTGCTGTTGTAAAAGTGCCTTGAAGACCATAGGTCATGGATAATACCATAGGGATGAAAAATATAATGCAGAAAATACTGTAATCTGACCAGTAACCAGAAATCTAATTTTAAAGTAATCACACATAATTATAGACAAAATATAGTTTTAGATCAAATAAGTGCAGTTTTTCCAGATTTCAGAACGCTCTAGATACCAAACTAAGATCATTCCTCCTTTTAACAAATGGGTAGTAAATGGGACAGTAAGAAAAACGCACACACGCACAAACACACGCGCACAAACACACACACACACACACACACACACACACACACACACACACACACACACACACACACACACACACACACACACACACACACACACACACACACACACACACACACACACACACACACACACACACACACATTATTCATTTATCTACTTACCTATGTTTGAATACATACACATACGTGTGTTTGTGTATGTGTGTGTATCACAACAGAAAGTGATTAGTTAACCAAAATAATGAATTTAGATGATGGTGTAATTAAACGGTATATACTGTGTACTTGTGCAGGTAGTACTTTGTTGACACCCGCTGTTAAAATATATATATAAATGATATACAGAATGATATGTTTGTGAATATGAAAATTTATTTCACGTTTGGTTCCTTTAATAAGGTTAAGGTAAATCTTGTTATAATCTTAATAGTAGGAAGAATGAATATTTTAAGGAGCAAATAAAATCCATGATTTATCGTTTTAGCTTTTATTCAATTGTTTCCGTTACTGTTTTATGCTTGCTGTTCAATGTCATCTTAGCTGGGTCCACAAAATAAAATACTTTTACAGGTTATTATCGTCAATACAATTAAAGACATTAACCTTCCTTATTAACCTATTGCTGTTTCCTTTCATGTCATAAAATCAATCAAATTCTTTCCTCGCGATCCTATCAAAAACGATTCTTTTAAATGAGGTTAGAATCTTTCCTTATAGGAGTTTATCACACAAACTCATTTCTTGCACGTCATTGTTTGTAATGAATAATCAAGTTTATTTAGAACCGAAAAATCTCAGATAGAGTCTTCTGTAGCTTAAAGTGAGGTTCATCAGAATGCTGTTCTCCAGAAAAGCTCTTTAGGATGACGGTAAATTTTGAATACCCAGTTTTCGTGGCCAGTTAGTTAGCTTTGGTCCACATGATTGCTGACAACGTTGCTGAAGTGGATGCGGATTCAGCTCTAAATTCATTACGATGTACAATATACTGTTTTTGTTACGAAAAGTGTATTTTAATCGTGCTACTGTGCTTTCAATTTATTATGCTAGAGTCTGTATCTGAATTTTTGAGACAATATTAATATAGTATTTTTACTATGTACTTTTGGTAATGTAGTTGACATTAAATGACACGATGCAGGCAGCGGACAAGCAGCAGATGTACATTAATTTATAGTAGATTTATATATATATATATTTCACAAGAAGGAATGGCTTTATTGAACACTAGACTGCACTTCAATGCAGATTCATGCAGCTGGACATGAAGGTTTTATTTTGTAAGATAATGTTGAGTTTATTAGCAAGCTATTATTCACATGGAATGTACATGAAGGCCAGGGAGCTGCTTTTTAGTCTTTTTGGTCAGAAAATGTTTTGTTTACTTGTTTACTTCCCTGTGTATGATTTTCTATTTATATATTTTGTCAGGCTTTTTTTTCTCTTCAGTTTTATGATACCCTATGTGAGTCTTCGAGATTTTGACAAGAAAACAAAAAGAAGAGATCTGAAAACAGTCTGTTATTGGTAGGGTTCTCGATACATGATCCTTCACTGTGACTATGTGGTTCCTTTTTTGTATTGTTATGCGACTTTAAAAAAAAAATGTGAATTTTATATGTCTGGTAAGTTCACCAGTTAGAAAAATACTAAACTTTTATTTGAAAATGAATATTGATTTACCTGATGCATTGGATGATGAATTGCCTTGGATAGAAACTGGTAGGTCGTCATCCGTAGAATTTTGCACTCACTGAATAGACTACAAATTTAAGACATACATGTGGACAGTACTTATTTACCAAGTATGAAGATTAGCATCGTTTTAGGTATTCAACCCTACAGGACTATACTATCTCATGCGTTTCATAAATGAGCGTTCATAGTATTTTCATTGAATAGTGACGTGTGATGCAGGGTGTCCATTACAATGCAGCTGAAATGTTTATATACTCACTGTATGCGATGAAATATGACGTCAGGCTATGAATACAAACTCACCACACCTGAGACCAGTGATCTGCTTACTCATGAGACTCACATCAACCTTTTTATGAGTCATAATAATAATCATGAAAAAGTTACTAAGTCAGAAAGTTATTACTCGTATGCTAGCTTGGTGCAGTATTCATGTTTCCTTTCTACATAAGTGACGTATTAACTATATAAAACATTCATTTAGCTTTCCTGTTTTGGTATTCAAATATGTGGAATGTAAGTAGATTCCGTTTGTGAGTGACCTTCAGAGGACAAAAAAAGAAGAAAGAAAAAACAAAAAATAGAATATATCAACAAACTTGCATATGAGTAGTATTGGTGTGTAAACCCAGGCGCACAAAACAATAAAAAAGAAGTTGAAAAGCAGCAGTTACGAGAATATTACTACCAACCTTGTGAGAAAGTTCAAACATTGCGAATTTGTATTCCACGAGGAGAGAAAATAATTGGTCTGTAATTAGTAAATTGATGGGAAATGATTGACTGGTTTTGCGGATATGAACTTGAAGGAAATTATACAACATCCAATGTACCGAATTTCCGAATCAGATATACAAGACAGAAATCAGATATGCAGATTTTTTTCGCCATAAGTGACTTCCATTAATTAAAGTTAGTGTGTCAGAGACGGTATATCCTTTGCTATATACAAAGCGTCCACCTGCTGAGAGAAGAATATATATTTAAGGGCTGCAACATAACTGAAGCTCTGGATTATTGTTGTAACAATTGGTCTTATGTACAGCCATCATTATTTGCAAATGTACATCAATGTAACCTAAATAACACTCAAATCATATATAGTAATTCACCTACCAGTTTCAAATGCTATTCATGCATTTAAATGTACTTCGACAGATGAACGTGAAAATGATCACTTTCTAGCACATGTTGGTGGTTGACAGAAAGCCACGAAACCTTAGATTTCATGATCTTTGAATTAGAATGACTAATTTTAGGTTTTCATACAACATATACAGCTGCATGTAACCTTGATGTTACCAGAGTATGTGTATCAAATACCCAATATTATACATTCATTTACATTGAGCATTATATGTCAGTTTGTGATATCTTGCATGCAAATTACTTTATTCGAATCCTGTAAGAAATATATAAACAAAATATTGTATCACATGTTTATATTGTGGCATGAGAATTTGAAGTTACAATTTCTTTTTGCATTTCAAAGCAAGTACACAATATATTAGAAATAGAGGATTTTGTGAACTTCCCGAAACACATTGGCCAAATCAGCAAGGAGACAGACCTATTAAGCCCTATTGTGTTAGACGACAATAAAGATTGGCACCACTGTCACTCGACATGAAAAGAATAAACGTGGGGCAACTAACAGGTAAATATTTTAAAATCACTAAGTTTGATTCAAAATACCTAAAGTTTTATAAATTATTTATCCGGATACGTAACCCAACGACAGTCCTCTATACTTGAAGGATTCTTGGATCCGCCTCTGTTGTAGTATTCTTTTAGTGGGAAACTGCATTGAAAAATAATTTGAAAGCAAAAGGGTAATCTAAAAAAATATATTCACAATACTACTGAACTGACTCCATAAAAGAGGGAATGATATATGGAAATAACATTTTTCGGTATCCCATATTAAAAAAATAATGCATCTAATAGACAGCAATAAAAGCACACATAAAAATACATGAGAAAGGCTACTGTTCTCTTAGATAAAAAATAACAGCATTTTAGTGGATTTAATTTTGCACGTTTACAGGGCTTCATTCATCTTTCTAGACATGATGTAAACATGCTGTAGTAGTAGGATGTATGTATTCCTTTCATAGTATGGATATGATAAATGACACTACCTATTTGAAAAGAGTTATTATTTCTGTGTAATGCTACTTCCTCATGGCGGGATCTTGTAATGACTGACATTATATTTTTATCATAACTGTTCTCACATTCCTGTCAAATATCTACTTGTATACTTCTAAACCTTTAGTTGCCGAATAGTTATATTAACAATCACAGTGCCAGTAACAACAGTGGATGTTATATTTCCACTTAACACTGACTGGGACAACAATTTGGATTTGTCTTAAACAAAAACATTGTTACTGGGGCAAGTTTTTTTCTTTTAACCGGCTTATATAGAGATTGTAGGCACTTGAATGTGTCCACCAGCAGCTCCAGTCTAGTAGCTTCCTATAACTAAATATGTTATATATTAAAAAAAATGAAATTTGTTAAATATGTAGAAATAAATACGCCGATCACTGCCTGTCATGCAATCATAATATATTCTTAGAAAGACGCTGTTTACCTTAAAGGACACTGCACCCTATCAGACAATTTTGCAGATGCCACTTACGCAAACTTATAAAGATGCATTAAAATCGATATGATTGATTATGATTTGTGCGGTTTTAATTTGACTGAAATGCGGGTCCAAGTGGTGACATTGCATTGATATTTCAATTATCCGACTCACCAGCTAAAACGTAGTCTAAGCAGCAGATATTACTGAGATAAAATTTGTGGAGGCCATAACAATCTACAGACAATAATGAGTTTCATTTTTAAATTTCCTCTTTCCCAGTGTAAAACGATTCACAAAAAGAAAAAGAATGCTAAATGATGTCTTCATATAATCCATCTCCCATCAAACCTCCCTGACTTTCGACAATGGAATCTTAGTAAGAACAATTCCATTGTGTCAGAGGCAGCGTTGTAACTTTTGTATGATTTACAGTGCATAAAGTAATCAGGCTTGTGTTTAGTGCCCCACAAGTCCGATGGTTGTTTCAGAATTACAAATTTCTTTTTATAGAAGTTTTATTGTAATTTAAGCAATAATTATATCTACCTAACATGTATCAATGGTGCGTCTCAAAACAATAATAGCTTTGAATACATAAACATACTTAAGAATAAGATTCTATTACATACAGGAAAATTCTATAGATGTAGCAGGACCAGTCTGGTAGTTTTGCAACAATCTTCTGTCACCTTAGAGCCGTTTTTTCCTGACAGTGCAGGCTAGGCTCATAGCATGATGCCTCTTGGCGCCATTGGGATAGTTTGTACTGGTGTCCCTTTTACCTTTTACCATCTTTACGCACCGAAGTGGCTCAGAAACATGTGTCCTGGGACTGTAGGAGCCCCAATTTCCCAAGTCTAGTGAACCAACTTGGGTTCCCTTCAAGGTAACCAGAACTTTCCTAATTGGGTTATTCCATTTCGACCAGCGAGAAGCCCCCAACATCTTGGTGATGGCATCTTAGTCATACATGGCAGAAAAGCTAAGAACCATTTTAACCTTCCTTCAGACGTAAGAACTGTGATGCTGACTTTCCATCCACCTGTAAATCTATCAGTTCCCTGTAGAAATTTGGATACCTAATTTTATGGTAAATGACTATGCCCTTCTCTCTGCCAATCTGGTTTGTCCACGGTAATGTCTTTGAATCTCCAATGCCCTCACCAAATAGTAGGCATTGTCAGCCCAGTATTCAGGGGTGCTTTAAACTGGAGACAAGCAGCTGAAATTCCAGACTCTCCCTCCGACTCCATATCCGTCCTTGGTCACTTTTTGTCATTCCCCCGACCCGACGCCGGAGGTATGGCCGAGGGGGCGCCAGGTCTGCCTGGCCTCCTGTCTTTTTGTCATCTGAACCGAGTTGTCATCTGAACCGACACCAGAGACGCTGAATTAGGGTCAGGCCTTGAAGAGCTAGCCCGAGGTCCAAGCTCTTGTCCACCTTTTTGTTTTTGTCACTAAGGGCCTCGCCGAGCTCCAGAGTGACTGTCATATAAGAAACATTGCGAGGCTTGCAGGCAAGGACCTGCTTGCACCTCTAGTCTAGCTCAAGAGACTAGCCGATTGATATTGTCAAGCTTGTTATTCAATTCAGGGAATGATGATTTCCTAGGCGGTTGCTGCATAGTCTGGGATCGGCGCTTTGCCCTCAATATTCCTCTCCACCATTAGTGGTCGTTCACCAGGGGGATGTTCTCTTCGAGTGAGTGTGCTATTAGTCCTTCGTTATGTATTGCTAATTTGTCCCAGACTTTTCTCGTAGTCTAGTGTTTATAGTCTCCGTTTTGTATTTGCTGTTCAGTTCTTCTATTGATAGAAAAAATATCTCCTTGTTTCTCCTTGTTGCTTGTTGCTGTAGCTGGGTATTTCATAAATGGTCTGATGAGTGTCTTATAGAAATGCATCTATTTTTTAACTCATTTTCTTGAATCATTTTAGTTACTAATATTCTTTTCGTGTGTGTGGATAATCTTCGAGTTCCAAATTCCATTATTGTTTTTTGTTTTAAAGGTTTTCTTTCTTGGTCAACTATTACCTACCTAGACTTTGCTACTGAATCTGAAAGTAGTTGAAATTTATTCGTGTTTGTTTTAATTTTCCTTTTTTTTCAAAATCATATATTCTCCCCATTTCATCTACCGTCATCGCTGTGTAGCATAAAGGACGACCGTAGTCCCCAGGGGCCCCCACCTACCAATAAGGGTGCCTTCAGGGCTAAGGTCCCTCCCCTTGCGAAGGTCAGTGGGTATCTGTAGGTAAAAATCCCACCCCTGAAGTCAAATTCCCACTCTATGAGGAGTGATCCTGGGGAATCTGACCCTGTGGGATGTCCCAGCAGGATCTTCCGTGATATTTCAATGTAAAGTTTAATATGAATAAGTTAATCAATAAATAAAAAAAACTATTGAAAGATTAAAAGAGAAAGAACAAGATAGGCTAGCATAAGAACAGTGGAAGATTCAGTGAGAGGATAAGATGAAAGGGGGAAGTTGTGGTAGAAGCAGGTAGAAAAAGGAGTATAAAGTTATAGAAGATCCACGAGGCTGTATATAATATGTGATGATATATAAGTAGAGATTATCCACAAACCAGCTCCTGTCTTGAATAAACACTGCCAGTATAGCTCAATACTTAGCTTTGCTCTCTTTATGCAGGTTTCTAAGCTGAAAGTAAGCCGGCCTCGTGATAATGTCCTTTCTTAAAATGGTTGCCGCCAGAGGATGAGGAAAAAGAAACGCCCCGAAGTACAGTATAACAGCGAATGTGTATTTCTCAAGCGTACAAGGCCGCGGGAGGCCGTGACGTCACACGTATGACGCACACGAAATCATAAAATACACAATAAATAGGTCTAAAACAGTAAAAACATGATACATTAAACAATTAAAATGAAATACAGAATTATTACAAACAAATAAAACAAAATAAGAATGTTCCCTCAACAATTGGAATTTACGAATGAAAAGCTAAAAACAAGACTGACTGACAACAAAGTAAGCTACGTAGGCCTATTTGTACATTTCATTTGGGGGAGTGGGGGCAGTATGTTACGCTACAGCTGCTAGTGTGTCCTTTGAGCTTAGTGGGTATATTATGATCTGGATCTTGTCTACAAAGCTCACATCTGTACAAGCGTTCCTTGGGCATTCAAGATCAGCTGTATAAAATAGAAATAATGCTGGGCTTAGTATTGACCCTTGAGGAACTCCAATTAACAGTGAACTTCGGTCCCACTATTTCCAAACCTTATTGTTGTAGTCTGGTCTTCTATGATGCTACAGAGAATTTTCTCATTGATCTTTGGGAGACTTGATGTCCAGGTTTCCAGGGCTTGTCGAAAGCTTTCGCTATATCACAACATACTATGTTGCATTGTTGCTTCTTCCTTTAGAGACTGCAAATTGTTTCATATATGGAACTCAGGCTTGCTGTGCCCCCCTTCCTTTCCTGAAACTATACTGATTACAACTGAATAGTTCATTGATTTCCTGTACATTTTTATATTATTGTTGATTTTATTTTTGAAGATCTTGCCAGGTGGTCGTAATAACAATATCGGTTTAGAATTTTCCACTTTTCTGAAATCTTTGGCACCTTTTGTTATGAACGCCATTATAGCATTCTTAAACTTGGTGGGATAATAGCCCATCGAAAGATCCCAGTTGAAAAGTGTCTTCAGTTCTGCGATGGCAACATCCGGGACATGCTGCATCACGGTCTTTCTTACGGCGCGTTGGCTGGGGGCTTTATCCTTAAAATGTTTAATTATAGATTTGATATCTTTTGTTGTGATGTCTTGTGAGAGGTTTGTTGTTAGTGTCAAGTCTGGTTGCATGTGGTTCCCTCTAGGGTAGAAATCTATACATGTTTGAGAGATAGTTTTGCACCATATTTTCATGTTTTATATCAAAGTTGAGATTATCATTGGGGTTGATATAAAAAATGTCTTCTCAGTATCTTCAACAAACCCTTCTTTTTTCTTTTGGTCGTCAAATACTTTCATTTCTACTGTGTAAGATGTAGAATATTCCCTGCGATTGCTTCCCATTGATCGCCATATATTTTTTTTCAGAATTTTCTTGATTATTGTCTTCTATATTGGTGAGCCTTCCAAAAAGTTTATTCCAATGGTTTGTGAACAACGATTTGCTTTCTTCTTTCCTATCTTCTTGGAGTTGTTTATGCTTGCTGCGTGAAAGCGGTGTCCACCCCAGAGGTTCTTTTATCTCTAAAATATTCTTGCATCTCCATTGCATTCACTTGGGGAGGTCACTTGTTTATTATTATTATTATTTTTATTTTTTTGCTTTATTCATTGTCTTTCCAATAGCTGTATACCAGTCGTTTATTTTAGAGCCTAAATATTCTTTATTAACTATGTACTCTTCCTCTCTAGATTGGCATATGGTCTCTTCTATGTCCCTTTAAAATAGGTTCCCAATCCGCCTTCGAAATTAAGATTTTCTGTTTGCGGAATCATGATGGGTGATGTCGCGAGGGCGAAGATGTGATCCGATGTGGTTAGTGGACCTTGTTGGATAGCGTAATTCATGTGCACATTCTTGCTATTATAATATCTGGTCTATCTTTCCTCTACACTTACGATTGAATCGAAGTCTGGTCCAATGTGAGTGATAATGTTACGATGTATTAGGTTGATCAACTCACTACTCATTAGATTATTATTATTTTGGCCAAATAAGCGATGTCAAGCATTTAGTTCAGCTATGATGTATGCCTGAGTATTCCTTCTCATCATTTACATCAAATCCGGGTATGGGAACTGTGTCTGTTAGGGTGGTATGTATGCCGTTACGATAACGATGCTTCTTCGGTTAGTTTGAAGTTCCGCCCCGAGAAAGTCTTCGTTAAAATTATTTATGAATCCCTGGTGTCTCCTTTGTTAAATATATATTTTTTTGTAAGCATTGTACCCATACGTTCGTCAATTTATAGGCAAAGCAGAACTAATCAAAATGATATCTGGGTCTTCTGGTAAGTACATGTTTGAGAGTTCATGTTTCCTTGATATGTCAGTTTAGGACATTATGCTGAATAATTTTATATGTGTAATATGACTTGTCAGTATGTAGGAAGTAGAAGGGTTTATATTATATCAGGGTTTGTGGAGTATTTTATGGATACAGTTGTACCTGTTCTTTGTTCCATTTACAATTCAGCTGTTTTTCTGATTACTGACAAATTGTATTCTGTATGCTGTGAGACTGTGGTCCTGTTAGGTATGTTGTCCTTGGTAAGTTGGTCA
>BOPN01005013.1:12500-20000 GCA_017312705.2 Penaeus japonicus | reverse complement strand
TCTTTTGAGCTAGGCTAGGGTCAAGCAGCTCCTGTCTTGCAGGCAATCGCATGTATTTGCGAATGCCATCAATGCGAGGCAGGGGTTGCGTATATCCTCCCACCACCCCTGTGGCTTCTGAGCATGGTCTCAGTGCACAGCTTCCCCTTGTTGGACTCCATGGTGGGTGGGGGCGTGGGAGGATGAATTGAACGCTTATACCTATGGCATCTATAACTAAAAAAAACCCTGACTGACCCCCACGTTGACGAACCTGGAACGAAGATGACCAAGGCTGTCACCTTGGAACCTTTTAAGGTCCTTGGTGACAAAAGTCGAAAGTTGGGAAAGGCTCTGGCGTCGGTTCAGAGAAAGCCTACCCAAGAGCCTCGGGCTGGACCCTCCAAACCAGCCCTTGGCACTGACAAATCTCTGGCGTCGGTTCTGAAGATGAGTCAAACTAAAAATGGAAGCCAGACAGGACCCTCCAACCCTGCTGGCCCCACTGCCAAAATTCCGGCGTCGGTTCGGAAGGCAGGCAACGCTCAACAGTCATTGCCAGTTTTCGCGAGGTTTTGGCTTTCAATACTCTGAGAGCTTTACCAAGCTTTGAAGTGAGTGTATCGTGGTCAAATTGTGATGGTCTTTGGTTGAGGTAGATTGGGACTTGTGTTGTTTTAAGGCAAAATAACTCATTCCTACACCTCTCCTGCGCATTTTTTTCGAATTTTGCGCATGCGCAATAATAAGGTCAAGCTTGAGTGACCTCGCAAACGACCTGTCAATCAAAGGCCTCATTACCACCACCTATAACGACCATCAACGCACCATCTGAAGTTTAACTGACTTTGAATTTACAATGGCTGCGCGCATGAATATCAACCATTCTAAGGAATTAGATAATGGAAACATCGTTTCGCTCATCAAAGACTTAATGGATGCTCAAAAATTCTCAGACGGGGAGATCAGAGACATGAAAGTACATCTCAGCAAAATAAAAGAAGAAAACAAGGTACTCCGTACTGAACTAACACGTTCAACCTCAGACCTTGTTAACACTATGCGGGAATTAAAAAAAACGAACGATCGCCTACGATATCTTGACGACCAAAGTAGGAGAAACAACCTAAGATTTAGTGGTATTCCCGAAGATCGGAATGAGAACTGGGAACAAGCACATTTCAAGATAAAGAAAATAGTGAGAGAGCAACTTGGAATAACCCCAGAAATGGAGAGGGTTCACCGAGTGGGAGAAAGCAAAGCCCAGCAAAACAAGCCTCGAGACATAGTGGCGAAATTCTCCCGCTACCAAGACAGAGAAAATGTTTTTCAAAACAAACGCAAGCTGCGGGGAACAAACATTTACGTAAATGAGGATCTATGCCCGCATACAATAGATATCCGACGCCAACAACTACCACGATTACGTGAAGCAAGGGAGAGAGGCCAGATTGCTTATTTTAATTACACTAAACTTGTAATAAAGGATCGGCCCTCCGCACATCATCACGGACGCGCCCATCGAACCCTACAACCCGTGGCTCCAACAAAACCTGCCGCGCCCGCCCCCTCGGTGTCCTAGCTGGCCGAATATCCCATGCCGCCACACCACCACCCTGTCGGCGCCCAGAATATTCCTACTGGTGCTCGTGATGATGCTGCTTTTGCTGACAACGGTGCCGTTACTGCTGCTCGTGCTCTTGGTGCTGATGCCGTTGGTAATGATACTGTTCCACCTTGTACTACTATTACTATGAGTGCTGCTACTACTGCCGGCGCCCCTGGTACTGCTACTACTGCTAATGCCCCTGATGCTAGTGCTTCTGCTGGCGTCTTTGGTGCTTCTACTACTGCCCCTGGCACTGGTGCTTCGGCTGGCGCCTCTGGTGCTTCTACTACTGCCCCTGGCACTGGTGCTTCGGCTGGCGCCTCTTGTACTGGTGCTTCGGCTGGCGCTTCTTGTACTGCAGCTACTGCTACTGCCTCTGGTGCTGATGTTACTGCTGGCGCTACTGTTGGTTCCTCTGGAGCTGCTACTACTGCTGGTATCCCTGCCGGTGCTCCTGATGCTGGTACTAATGCCGGTGCCCTTGATGCTAAGTGTGCTGCTAGTTCCTCTGGTGCTGCTACTATTACTGGTACTCCTGGTACTGGTTCCCCCAGTGCTGCAGCTACAAATAATGCCCCTGGTGCTGGCTCCCCTGCTGCAGGTACTTCTACTGGAGCCCTTAGTGCTGGTTCCCCTGGTACAGGTACTACTGCTAGTGCCACGAGAGCTGGTTCCCCTGGCACTGCTACTTCTGCCGGAGCACCTAGTACTGGTGTTCGGCCAAAGCAGGGGAAGAATCCCAAGCCCGGCTCCATACGGTAGAACTGTGACGTTGATGTGATAAAATACGAAAGGATTATGTTTGTCAATCATGTGTTATCGGTATAGTCATAACCAGTTACAAAATCAATGTTGTATGATAAGATATGAAGGTTTGAGCGCTTTCAGTGTCTAAAGTTTACATTAAACAAGTGAGCATTGACGAGGGTAGTGGAGGTCGAGATGCATTCGAACCGTTTCGAAAATATGCTTCGTATCCACGTCAATAATATTTAATCATTAAGAGCTAAACACACACAGCATGTAACGTTGTATAGCATTAGTTTCGTCATATATTCCCCCATATATCCAAAGAAAAACAAACCTGAATAATAGGTCATAAAACATGCTAAGCAGACCTCGACTCGAAACACTGAACAGTGAAGCAGTCTGAGTTGCCCAAAGTCGTAATGGAACAGCCCCGAGTCTAGGGCAACACTCTACTGAAGGACATACACAAAACAGGTAAGAAACTATTCACGTGTTAACTACAGGAAACTTTTGAAGCAGGTCTATTGCCATATATTTGTAAGGTTATTAGATGCTGCCAGTGATTCAAAATACATGTTATTACATAATTATGGGCCGCAATAATAATAATAGAAATTGATCGAGGACTATAATGTGGTTGGTGTTGATGTTGTGCTGTGGATGTGTGGGCTAACAATATGGAAGCCTGCGTGTGTGTGAGATGTGGTGTGCTTAATTCTGATGGGGTCGGACTCTCATATATAGTTCACACAGTAATCATATACTAGCTAATGTCGAATACTGTGTGGAGGGGTCAGCCATTAGGCTCTGTGTGTGTGTGTGGGTGGAAGGAATTTTGGAATTCGCGCCGACACGCAAACCTCTAACCTAACCTAACCTAATCTACCCACCTAACGTAACCTTAACGTAACCTAACCTAAACGTAACCTGTATTTATACATAATATATTCGACAAAAGCTAAAATGGGCGAGAGTTCCAGGCCGGTGGAAGCAGGTGAGAAACCGAGGTGAGGCGAGTGTGACAGGTGGCAAACCCCCAACTCTCCCTTCCTCCCCTCTGTAGCTGCCTACTGCATGAGCTAATACCGTCTTTTACTTACTAAAGAATAAATATTCTTGCAAGTATGTAGCTTACATAGGACCTGATATTTGGGTAAATTTTGTGTTAACCGTAATTAATATTATGTTGCCATGATCCTCAGACTAAGCACATTAATATTTTTGGCGTAATTCATTTATAGATTTAATATTCGGTCCCATGATTGTGTAATAAACTGTATTTTCAATCATGTCTAACCTATTATAAGCCTAAACCCACTCATGGAAATGTGAACCGTAGTTTCTGTATGGTATAACATTTTTGTAGCAAATGACATATTGTTAATACTCGTGAACAGAAAGTAACGTAAGGTAAACACCTACCCTTCTCAATTAAAAAAGTTGTGGGATTCCCACCAGAGCACTCCACGGTCAGCACCACAGGAGACAGAGTCCAGTCGTCACAGAAAACCCACGTATTGCAGGCAACATATCCTAATCTGTGGTAACCTAACCAAGTGTAAAATAATATTATTTGCAACGCAACTCTCACACCATATGCAGATTGTAGGTTTTGTGTGATGACTGTCTCCAAAACTGTCGTGGCCAAACTACACATTTGTCATTATTCTCCGTAACAAAGTAATGCAGTGGATAATTATGAATCAGATATTATGTATACCCTTTATAAATCCTATTTCCAATGTTTCATACATGCATATTCATAACACGGCCAAGCTCTGAGCACATAACTGTCATTACTCTTGTCCCCACTACCTGTCCTCCCACTTAATGATGGCCTTCAGACACACAAGAGTCGTCGGAAGTGAAGTATTGGTAATAGGTTTAAACATCACACGCGTAATATCCTCCATCTAATCAAATAAGTAATTACTTAGACTGGCAAATATAGAAATATTGAACACTGGCTCATTATTCAATACCAGGCCGAGTTGCAATGTCACCATATCAGAATATAACATCAATTGACATGCCAGTCAATGTGAAGGCCCATGTTACACATGTGGTAATACAGTAGTATATTATCTATATGTTGCAGAATGAACCCAGTTCGTCGACGTCGGATCCAACAGAGAGTGCATAGGCCTAAGGGCCGTGCAGACCGTCCCGAGGTTATTAGCCAACGTGGAGCCTTCATTGGCATGAGGGACGCTGGTATGACAATGGCAGCCATCTCACGGACTACAGGTTTCAACGTTAAAACTGTTACCAAGTGGATACGGCGATCAGATGGGGAAGGAACTGTCGCTACCCGTCCACGAAGTGGTCGACCACGATTGCTAACACCTGAGGATGATCAGCGAATCGTCCAAGCTGTGATGGACAGGCCACTCACATCAACTGTTGACATAACTCAGGAGCTTAATTTACCCTGTAATCCCGAAACAACGAGACGACATCTTAATGAGTGCGGTATAAAGTGTTATATCCCAGCCAAGAAGGAAAGACTAACGCCGGAAAATAAGGTATCACGACTGGAATTTGCTAGACACTATATCCGTGATGAGTATGATGCCAATTTTTGGAACTCCGTGATCTGGACAGACGAAAAATCGTTCATGACAACTGCTGCAAGGGCTCGACTTTGTTGGCGACCTGTGAACACCAGGTTTGCCGAAGAGAACATACAGCAGTTGAGCAGAAGTGGACGCTGTAGCGTGAGCTTCCATGGTTGGATGTGGTCCGGGGGACTAGGAGACTTGACACGAATAGACGGTCATCTTAATTCAGAGAAATATATACAGATACTTGAAACCATTATCCCGTCCATTCGTGCTACAGCCATTCATGCTCCTAACCCAATTCGATTTTTTCATGATAAAAGCAGCATCCACACGAGCGCCTTGGTAAGGAATTGGTTTGCACAACACCCAGATATTCAGGTTATAGTATTGCCAACCAAAGGGTGTGACGTCAACGTAATTGAGAACGTGTGGGCAATGATGCAGAGAACATGGGATATACAAGACGAACGACATCAGGCAGCTATAGTAAATCATGCCACTGCCGAATGGGAAAATTTAAGACGTCTGCCAAACTATTGTCAACGTCTTGTTGATTCAGTTCCAGACAGACTGAATACAATAATTGAGGCAAATGGGGGATGGGGAAAATATTAATCGCTCGGTCCTTGTGTAATATCATTAAATGGATGTTCAGGGAAAGATAATGAGGAAAATAATGTAATTCACAGTGTTGGTTTTGTCGGGTGCATGTGACTAAACCATTGGCGCAGTTCATGGTAAGCCATGTATACCATTTATTGTTATTTTTACGTCGATTATCATGGTGCTTTTGTGTTATTTACAATAAACATGACCTTATTGTTCATCGTATAATCCGTTTTAATTTATTTTTGATTACTTTACATGTTTTAATAATGTTATCATTATTAGTATTGACAGGACACATTTATATTTGAAGTCAGTATTACAGGTATTTCCTTTTGCCTATAGCCTATATTTATCTCAATTAATATACATATGGCATAGCATATTGAGTCATGTAGTCACCACAACAAATGAGTTATTTATGAACACTTGTGTTCTATATATTATTATTTACAAATAAATAAATGTGTTCTATATATTATTATTTACAAATAAATAAATGTAATGTTTATACAATTTGTTTTACCGTTTTGTCTGTTCAGCACTTTCTTTACATGTCATGCAAAGAAATGGTTATTTATCCTACAAAGGAAGCAACTACATAATCTTGTATGGTCGCATGTTCCATACTTTATGATTTATGTGCCACATGCTTTCAATATGCTGGTGTATTAGACTGCTGGATGCCACGACAGTTGTGCATGGAACCAGCAACATACGGAGCTGCCACTTCCCTCATCACTAAATTGCTTGAGTATCAGTGACAGAGGATATACTGTAACATCACGAATGACATGTCATTATCCATAGCTGTTGTCATTGCCGCTTACCCGGTGGTCTAGCTGTGATGTCGAGGGGGGACGTCATTCACCTAAAGGTGGGGATGGGGGAAGGAAACTTTGTGAACACTGTTCCCGTTAAGGACAATATACTGCGATATGACGTTTGGTATTTATAGAGAGTAATAGTTCGACATCAGATAAATGCACAGTGAACATTTCGTATGTTTCGCTACTATATAACATTTCATTACAATATTAACAAATGGCTTTAACCTCAACTACCATAGGTGAGCGGAAACTAAACACTTGACCTCCTCCCTCTAGTCTCCCTTCACCTGGTTTAAAACCACCTTTTTACTCCCTCCTTCTCCACCCTTCTTCTGTTGTGTCCATAAAATTTTAACCTTCATATGCTGTCATTCATAAAATTGCACCGTGAAAAATACATGACATAAAACAATATTTGCGTGGACATTTATTACGGTCAATCATGTCCTAGGTGAACACACACAATTCCTACACTTTCAGCGTCTAGTGACGCTCTGGCCAACTCAGACTGCTTCACTGCTCAGTGTTTCGAGTCTTGGTCTACTTAGAATGTTTTATGACCTATTATTTACATTTGGTTTTCTTGGGATATATGGGGGAATATGTGACGAAAGTAATGCTATACAACATTCGATTCTGTGTCTCTTTAGCTCTTAATGATTTACAACATTATTGACGTGGATGCGAAGCAAATTTTCGAAACGGTTCGAATGCATGTCGACCTGCACTACCCTCGTTACTGCTCACTTCTTTATTGTAAACTTTAGACATTGGAGGCACTCAAACCTTCATATCTTTTCACACTACATTGGAATAATGTAACTGGTTATGACTATACCGATAATTCCTGATTGACAAACATATCCCTTTCTTATTTTATCACATCAACGTTACAGTTATGCCATGTGTATGGCTGTGCGCGTTGCCACGCCATTATAAAGACTCGCCGTCCAGAAAGGGGTGGGGACTCCACAGGCCCACACACACACGGACCCCCACGAACTTTTATGAGTGACTGTACAAACAAATTGAAGGAGTTGCTATGGGTAGCCCTTTAGGCCCAACACTTGCTAACATCTTCATGTGTCATTTTGAAACTATTTGGCCTAATAATTGCCCCGAAAGTTTTAAACCCTGCCATTACTTTAGATATGTTGATGAC
>BOPN01005012.1:102500-108040 GCA_017312705.2 Penaeus japonicus | reverse complement strand
AGTCTCTTATGTTGTCCTATGTGGTCCGCATAGATCCTTTTCCTTTGTTTACATGTCGTGTATTTGTGACTATTTTTCCCTCTTTTAATCAGTGTTGAATGTAAAGTAGGTGTATACTTTTATAAACTTATAACAGTTGTTAGTATGATTATTATCATTATCATCGTTATCGATAGCATTGTTGTTGTTATTATTATCATTTTCATGATTTTCTTTATCATTAGTATTGTCATTATGTTTTGTTTTCAATATCATTTTTATCATTATGGTTAGTATCATTATGAACTGTTGATATTGTCATTAACGTTATTATTAGTATTATCAATAATATTATAATAGTCATTATCCTTATCATTGTTAATACTAATATCCCTATTATTATCAATATTATCATTATTCAGTGGATGATGTAACATTAGTAACAAGGTAACAGCTGTAGAAGTAACAGTAATACATTTTTATCATTGTCACATTTATATTTCAGTTGATATTGTAATCATCATGATTATTGTTATTCTCCGTTTCTGTCATCACAATTAGCAAAGTTATTATCATTAATATTATCGCTTTTTGGATTTTTGCGTTTTCTGCTCATAATTTTATCATCTTTCAAATGTTCATAATGGTATGTTACCATCTTGAGGATAGTTATTTTTCCCTTTCTTCTAATCTTATTTTGTTCAACATTTATTCATTCTTCCTTAAGACAAGAGTTGCATGATAGTCTGACAAAGCCAACGTAAATCTAAGCTAAACTGTGTCGAATTTACAACGTGGTTTCTTTTAGATCCGACACTTTTTCTACTTTCCATAAGTTTTTCATTTTTGTATGAATCATAAATCAAATGTTAAAATTTACTCACATAACATCCATTGCAATTAAACTGGGTTATGAATGCAACATGTAGTGATCTTGCACGATTTACATTTTAAAATCAAGTAGTGATTTTGCACCTCGCATGTTGATCCAATGGGTTACAACTTTCTCAGGACCTCAAGAATAATATTTCTAAAAAAAAAAAATCATATAGAAAAAACAGGTATTTATGACGTAATAACTCTGTGAAAGAGTTTACGCTGCAGTGAGCATGACAGAAATCTGACAAACTCGCCTTGTCCAGGGTCATCGGATCGCTGTATGAATAAGCACAGTGCTAATGACATTTAGAATAAAATTGAGAATAATATTATGTTGGATTATTGTGTGTGTGTGGGTGGGTGGGTGGGTGGGTGGGTGTGTGCGTGTGCGTGTGCGTGTGCGTGTGCGTGTGTGTGTATGTGTATGTGTGTATGTATGCGCATGTGCGTGTGTGGTACAGGCACATAATAGCATTTACATACAAAGTACTATAAACAATATCTTAAAAAAAAAATACACAGTGAGAATAGTAGACACACACACGCACTCATTTACATTATTCACACATACACTGAAGTTGACTCAACCAGGCAACAACAAAAACCCGATTTCATGCACTAATGCAAGCATAACAATATGCTCTATTGACGGAACCCCTGGCTATCGAGGGTTCGTGACCGTGGGTTCATTTCGTTGGTGGTTCGCTGTTTCGAAGCTGAGGGGGGTGGGGGCTGGGGTGGGTGGGGTGATGAAGCTATTAAGATTTCTCATATGGTTTGTGATTATTATGGGGTTATGTATATCGATTTGTTTGTTTGTTTGTTTGTTTTTCTTTCTTTCTCTTTCTCTTTCTTTCTCTCTCTCTCTTTCCCTCTCTTCCTCTCTCCCTCTTCCCCCCATCCCTCCCTCCGTCCCTCCCTCTATCCCTCCATCCCCCTCTCCCTCTTCCCCCTCTCCCTCTTCCCTCCATCCATCCCTCCATCCCTCTCTCCCTCCTTCCCTTCTTCCTCCCTCCCTCTTCCCTCCATCCATCCCTCCATCCCTCCTCCTTCCCTCCCTCCCTCTCCCTACTCTCCCTCCATCCATCCATCCCCTCTCCCAACCCCTAACCCCCCTCCGCCCATCTTCCCTCCCTCCATCTCTCTTTCGAATCATCTAGAACGCTTAAGTGTGGAAACCCTCGGCATACCAACACAAGCATACCAATGAAAGGGGCATACAAGACAGTAGAACCTCGTGGATTGCGGAAATTGTATGAAAAAAAAAACAAAAAAAAAACAGGGTATGAAAAAAGTGAAAAAAAAACGAAAAAAGAAGAAAAAAACACCCGAACATTATGCTCTTCTCACGTTGATGTACGTAAGGAAGCGTGGGAGTGTACACAGAAAGCAGGTGCACCAAGACAGGTTTTATGTTTGGTGAAAATCTTGTGTTTATCTCAAGCTGTGTTTTTTTTTTTTTTTTTTTTTTTTTTTTTTTTTGGGCTCCTTTTTTTTTCCTTTCTCGCTCTCCCTTTCTTTTCTCTCTCTCTGTCTTTCTCTCTCTCTCTCTCTCTCTCTCTCTCTCTCTCTCTCTCTCTCTCTCTCTCTCTCTCTCTCTCTCTCTCTCTCTCTCTCTCTCTCTCTCCCTCTCTCTCTCTCTGCTCTTAATGCTTATCTATGTATTTATCCCCTCCACTTTGTCTGTTTTTATTTCTCTTTCTCAACCTCTCTTTCTTCCACCATTTCTCTCTCTCTCTCTTTCTATTATCTATCTATCTATCTTTCTCTCTGTGTGCGTGAGAGTGTGTGTGTGTGTATGTGTGATACGCATATTACTATAATTAATGATGATTATCACAAATAATTTTATATATATATATATATATATATATATATATATATATATATATATATATATATATATACACACACACACACACACACACACACACACACACACACACACACACACACACACACACATACATACATATACATATCAAGTCATCAGCAGGCAGGGTGGCATGGCGGACGAGGGAATGACAGCGGCTGTTACCACGGACATACACGCCCCCCACGTTCACCCCCTTAGTGACACACGGCAAGAGTAAACAAAGCAACCAGTGGGGTGTGTAATAGCTTTTTTTCGTGCAAGCCGTTGGTGTGTATCTTTTTTTTAAAGATAGATGTATTTTCTTGGTGGTAGATTGCTCTGATGTTGATATGGAAAGGCGAATTGATAGGGGAGGATAGTTAAATAGATATATAGGATGGCGGATGAATGGTTAGGTAATAGGATAGGTAGGTTGAGAAAGGAAAGAATGAGGAGATAGGTCGATAGATGAAGGATTCGATAGATAGAAGGATAGAGGAAATAAAAAAAAAATAGGTATACAGCTAGATATCCTAAGCGAAAATGTGTTCGTGTGTTTGTTGGTGTTTACTTCATATTCTCTTATGCATAGATAAAGATATTAGGAGAAGTGAACGGATAAATAAGGAAGAGTGGAGGAGAAAAAAAGAAAGAGAGATAGATAGAAAAGGAGGTAGTTAGGAAGAAGGAGAAAGAGGGAGGTAGATAGAGAGAAAGAGCGAGAGGGAGGCAGATAGAAAGAAAGAGAGAGGGAGGCAGAAAAAAGAAAGAGAGAGAGCGAGGTAGATAGAAAGAAAGAGAAAGAGGGAGGTATATAAGAGGAAGTTAGTTAGAAAGGAAGAGAGAGAGGGGGGGTTCGATAAGAGAGAGGATAAGTAGAAAGAAAGAGAGAGAGGGAGGCAGATAGAAAGAAAGAGAGAGAGGGAGGTAGATAGAAAGAAAGAGCGAGAGAGAGAGAGAGAGAGAGAGAGAGAGAGAGAGAAAGAGACAGACAGACATAGAAACAGTCAGAGACACAGAGAAAGAGAAAGGGAGAGAGAGAGAGAGAGAGAGAGAGAGAGAGAGAGCTCTCCTTTCCGTCACGGCGAGAAGCCTTGCATTTCTTCCGTGTTTAATCCACAAATATAACTTTCGTGACCTTTGCGGAGGGGGCAAGGCGGGGGTAGGGGGAGGGGGAGGGGGGATGGGGTGAGGAGTGTAAGATACGAGGAAGGGGAGGAAAATAGGACAAGGAAGGATGAAAGGATATAAATAGGAGAGGATAAAATGGGGAAAGGGTTAAAAAGGGGGGGGGGGTAAAGAGGAGAAGGAGGAAGAGAGTGAGTGAGAAGGAGAGAGAGAGGGAGAGAGAGAGAGAGAGGGAGAGATAAAGGAAGAGCGAAAGAAAGAGAAAGATAAAAGATAAAAAAGAGAGACTGTAATAAAGAAAGAAAGGGGAAGAAGACGCTAAAAAACAGGTAAAATGAAGCAAAGAAGAGAGAGAGAGAGAGAAGAAAAGAGTAAATCTGAGAGGAGAATAAAGATATTAAGAAGAGGAGGAAATAGTGATGTTTAGAGAGAAAAAAAAAGTATGATAGGGAAAAGAAGAAAGAAAAAAAGAGGAAAAAACAAAGAAATTCAGAACAAGGAATAAATTATAAAGAAAGACGAGAAAAAAAAATACAAATTCAACATGAATCATAAGCAAATCATTCTATTTTTTCTTTCGTTCTTTCTTATTTCAATATTTTTCTTCTTCTTCGAATCATTCAAACGAGAGGTACAGCTTCTTTCCCATAAAAAAAAAAAAAAAAAAATGATGAACGAAAAAATACCAAGGTTTTCAAACAGCAGCTTCTGAATGTACCACAATAACACACGCTTGTTTACACTATATCCGTACGCTTATATAGACTCACAAACTCAACCTTGTACTCACACTCTTTCACTCACAACTTGAATACGCACACATACGCACAAGATGTCATGTACACATAGAGACACATAAACACTCAAACACACACACACACACACACACACACACACACACACACACACACACACACACACACACACACACACACACACACACACACACACACACACATACACACACATACATACACACACACACACACAAACAAACAAACAAACACACAAACACACGCACACACGTACACACACACACACACACAAACAACACATGTAAACATCTACATGAACAGACAAGGAAGCACAGTCCTACATACATCAATACACTCATACACGCAGAAAGGAGGAGGGAGAGAGCGAGGAGAGAGGGAGGGGGGGGGTAGAGAGAGAATGAGAGAGAGGGGGATATAGGGAAAGATAGAGAATAAGGAGGAGAGAGAGTTGAGAGAGAGGGGGGTGGGGGAGTAGAGAGAGAGAATGAGAGAGAGTGGGGAGATAGAGAAAATAGAGAGCGAGAGAGAGAGGGGGGAGAGAAGGGAGAGAGAGAGGGAGAGAGAGAGAGAGAGAGAGAGAGAGAGAGAGAGAGAGAGAGAGAGAGAGAGAGAGAGAGAGAGAGAGAGAGAGAGAGAGAGAGAGAGAGAGGGGGGGGTGGAAAGAGGGAGAGAGGAGTAGAGAGAGAGAGAAAGGGGGAGAGAAAGAGGGAGAAAGAGAATGAGAGAGAGGGGGGAGACAGAGAAAGATATATATATATATATATATATATATATATATATATAGAGTAGAGAGAGGGTTGGGGAGATAGAGAAAGAGAGAGAAAGTGAGAGATAGAGAAGGGGGGTGGGGGGTAGAGAGAGAGAGAGGGAGGGAGGAGTAGAGAGAGAGAAAGGGGGGGAGATAGAAAAAGAGAGATAGATAG
>BOPN01005012.1:87500-90000 GCA_017312705.2 Penaeus japonicus | reverse complement strand
GATATAAAAAGGATTTTTTCCTTTTGTTTTTTTGAGGTGAAGAAAAAAAGGGGGGAACTGTTACTGTATATGGATGTAGGGTACGAGATGAAGGGCGAGAAAAATAATTTGCTTATAGAAATGGAATTGTGTGATGAATAGAGATAGAGAGACAAGTAGTGATAGGAAAGAGGGAATTCTTGGTTGGGCAGGTAGCGATTTGACGGGAAATAAATGGTATTTTAGAAAGAGCAAGAGAGAGAGAGAGAGAGAGAGAGAGAGAGAGAGAGAGAGAGAGAGAGAGAGAGAGAACGAAAGAGAGAAAGAGAGAGATTGCGAGAGAGATAGAGTAATAAAGAGAGAAAGAGAGAGAGAGAGAGAAAGAAAGAGAAATTAATAAAGAAAGAAAGAAAGAGAGAAACAAAGAAAGAAAGAGAAAGAAAGAGAGAGAGAGAAACAGACATAGAGAAAGATAAAGAAAGAAAGAAAACAAAGAAAAGATTTTAGCACGAATACAAAGAGTAAGTTGAAGCGATAAAATGAGGCATTTTTTTCTTTTTCATCGCCACTTCAAAAATTATGATCGGCTGACAGGTGATTGCAGGATATTTCTTGTTTGTTTTCGAAATATTTTACCACAAGACACGACTTTCGTTTACGGGTCTTCTTCTGGTTTGTGTCGGTGCCTGTTCAAGTGCATATGTCAGTCAGAATTGCTGTTTCTTTTTAGAGAGACGGAAAAACGGAAAACGTATGTGCTTGTATAGGTTTGTGTGTGTGTGTGTGTGTGTGTGTGTGTGTATGTGTATGGATATATATATATATATATATATATATATATATATATATATATATATATATGTATATATATGTATGTATATACATGTGTATTTATTATATTTTCATTATCATCACCATTATCATTATTGTTATCATTAACATTATCGTCTTCTTTATTTTTGTTATGATTGTTATCATCATTGTCATATTGATTGTTACTACCATTATCATTATTATCATTATTATTATTATCATCATTGTTATTATTATCATTATTATTATTATTATTTTCATTACTATAATTTTCATTATATCATTATCATTATAATTGTTATCATCAACATTATCATAACTATCATCATCATTATTATCAACATCATCATTATATCATCATTAATCTATGCATCTCACTATACATATGCGATCTCTTATAAACCGGTAGTTAGATAGATATACACGTTATACACTGTACTATATACGAGCTTTATTTTTCTGTTTTGCTCTTCATAAAACGACTTTAATAAGTTCGAATCTCTTCCCATTTTAACATTCCAACCAGTGATAAACAGCCAAGTAAATTGTCGTTTTTAAATTTCACGGTAACGAAGCCAAAAACTGAAAACCGTTATTTTCCCCCGACGCGAAACATATTTCACGGTGAAATTACTTCTGGCAAGAAGTTGTTACCGTGTCTGAGTTAAATGTGTATTTCTTTTATTTTTATTTTTCTTCTTTTTTTTAATGTGTTGTTATTACTATGATCTAGATAAGTTTTTTTTTCTCGCTCTATTTCTCTTCGTAGCAATACTTTAGTAGTGAAAGATAGAAATATATATATGTAATCTTTATTCCTTTTTTGGATGTGAATTTTGAAGCGAAGAGTCTATTTGGGTTTTAAAAAAAAATGCGTTTTGCGTTCAAATTTCATACTTTTTGCTGTGCTACACTTACTGTTACTTGTTGGAATATCACATACTTGCTTTACTCTCATATTTCACAATACAAAAAACAAGGAAATGGCAAAAGAGATAGAATTTGGTGTGCTTGGTTATAACAGTGAATACCAGGTAACAATAACATGATTACGTGATTAAGCATGTTGCAGTTTATCACACATAAAGTAATTCAGGTTATATGTCCCTTTGGTTACTTTCTACATCTAAAGGGATATATATATATATATATATATATATATATATATATATATATATATATATATATATATATATATATATATGTATATATATATATATATATGTATATATATATGTATATATATATATATATATATGTATGTGTATGTGTTTGTGTGTGTGTGTGTGTATGTTTGTGTACACACACACGCGCGCGCGAACTAACAAACATAAGCAAACGATTTTTTTTATTCTATTCTCTATAAATGTTTTGAAGAACAAAAAGGAATAAGAAAAAATGAGAAATGAATAGGGAAAGGGTCATAAAAAAAATTAAAAAGAAAATCGTGATCTTTCATGTATGCGGAAGTCATATAATCTAAAAAATCGTAGAGGGAGAGGGAAAATGAGGGAGAGAGGGAGGGAGAGAATGAGAGAGGTGGGTGGGGAGAGAGAGAAAAAAAAGAGAGGGAGAGAAAGTTAGAGAGAGAGAGAGAGAGGGAGGGAGGGAGAGAAAGTATGTGTGTGTAAGAGAGAGAAAGAGAGGGAGAGAAAGAAAGAGAGAGAGAGAGGTGGGGGAGAAAGTGAGAGAGAGAGAGAAAGAAAGA
>BOPN01005012.1:77500-82500 GCA_017312705.2 Penaeus japonicus | reverse complement strand
CTGTTTATCTCTCTCGCTCTCTGTCTGTCTCTTTATCTCTCTGTCTGTCTCTTTATCTCTCTATCTGTCTGTCTGACTCCTTTGTCTGCCTCTCTCTTTTTTTATCGGTCTCTTTACCTCTCTCTCTCTCTCTCTCTCTCTCTCTCTCTCTCTCTCTCTCTCTCTCTCTCTCTCTCTCTCTCTCTCTCTCTCTCTCTCTCTCTCTCTCTCTCTCTCTCTCTCTCTCTCTCTCTCTCTCTCTCTCTCTCCCCCCCCTCTCTCTCTCTCTCTCTCTCTCTCTCTCTCTCTCTCTCCCCCCCCTCTCTCTCTCTCTCTCTCTCTCTCTCTCTCTCTCTCTCTCTCTCTCTCTCTCTCTCTCTCTCTCTCTTCACCTATAGATTTAATCTCTGTTTCTCTCTTTATCGGTCTATTTATCCCTCTGTCATTCACTCTCTCTTTATCCATGCCATTCTTTTAAATCTTTCCTAAAAAATATTCTATGATTAATTCTCATGATAATAATAATAATAAAATAGGAAATGAGAAGAAGAAAACAAACAAGAGGAAAAGGACGAAGATAGAAGAAGACCAAGAGGAAGAGAAAGAGGTACAATAAGAAAAATTAACAATAGAGAGAGAAAATAGAGGAAACAAGAGGAATAAGAACAAGAATGAGAAAGTGGATAGGCAGGAGATGGGATAAGTAGAAAAAGGAACAGGAAGAATGTGGAGAAGAGGAAGAGGAGGGAGAAAGACAATAGGTAAAATAGAAAGGAAAAGGAATAATATCAGAAAAGGGAAAAGAAATGAAGACGGGTGAAGAGAAACAAAAAGAGAAAAAGAGAAATGAGGTGAAGAATAAAAAAAAAAAATCACAGAAAGACCGAAAAAAAAATAAGAACAAAAAGAAAGAAGAAAAGGAAGAAGAAGAAGAAGAGAAAAGAAAAAAAAGACCTATAAGAAAAAGAGGAAAGATAGAAAAGGAAGACACAGAAGAAGAAGAAAAGAGACGAAGAGGAAAAAAAGAAGACACAAAATAAGAAAAAGAAAAATAAGAGGAAAGAGAAGAAGAGGAAAAAAAGAAGAGGAAGAGGAAGAAGAAGAGGAAGAACAAGAGGACATTGAGCGTGTTGCAACCCCTTTATCCCGTAGCTTTTCCCACACCGCCTCTGACAGGGCCTCAGAGCAACAGCCGTGATTGAGAGTAATGACGGTGACTGCAATGCGTGACGTCATCATCAGCTGATCTGAAATGAGACTTTTTTTTTGTTTTTGTTTTTTTAACTAGAGTATTATTTTTGTGATTTTTTCTTCTTTTTCTTTCTTTATTTATTTTTTGACTCTTTTTTTCATCTCCTTTTTCTTTTCTTTTTTTTTTAATCTAATTTTATCTTGTTTCCGTTTCTCTTCCTGTCTGATTTTCTTTATAATTTATATTTATTCATCTCTGTTTGGTTATCTGTGTACCCCCCCACCTCTCTCTCTCTCTCTCTAATCTTCATCATATCAATCGTAATATCACATTTATCCTCATCATTATTATTGCCACTACGATCACCATCATTATCATTTCATAATCATTATCAACTCAGTATTGTCAAGGTCACTCTTACTAGGGATATCACTATTACTGGTACCACTGCTGTTATCAGTGTTTTCCTTATCCTTATTATCAATATCAATATCACATTATTACTAATATCATGGTAATGTCTTATACTTGTTATCATTATAATCATCATTAGAATCCTTAGTCTTATCACTTTTACTGCCATCATTAGCATCATTATCATTATTACTCTGATTGTTGTCATCATCATTACCATTGTTATTATCATTACTTTGATTATTGTTATCATAATTATCAGTGTTACTATCATTATCAATCTGACTATTGTCATTACCATTACCCTTATCATTATAACTACAATTCATTATCATTATAATAACATTTCATATCACTTATAATAGTATCTTGCTTATTTGATTGACGTTAAAAAAAAAACTAAATATAAGCATAACATCCATGATGATAAAAAACAACAATAACAACAATAATACTAATGATAATAAGAGTAATAGTCATGATAATAATGATAATCATCATCATTATAATAATAATCATGACGACAACAATAGTAACAATACTAGACTATAATAATGATGACTTCCTCTCTCTTTTTTCTCTTTATCATCTTCATCATCCGTCTAACTGGAGTGTTGAAAGGTAAGTATGTCAGAAAGTTCTCGAATGGAGACAAATACCCCAAGAGCGTGAGAAATCAGAGCCAGCATGTGACTGCATGACGCTGATTTATCATGCGAACAGTGCGCCCGGCTGTGATGCTTCCTTATGCTGATCGCGGTGGTCATGAGATCTCGAGATAATTCTTAAGATTATAAGTGTTCTTTGGTGTTTTTTTTTTTTTTTTTTTTTTTTTTTTTTTTTTTTCTTTGCGTTAGATTGGTTGGGAAGTTTCTCTTTTTTTTTTTTGAATTCTAATCATATATTGGACGATTGTGAAGATTGATATGATTAGGAATCTATCAACAAATTAACCAGTGTTCATATATCTCTGCATGGCACATAATACTTAAAATCATGCACTTCAAACTTTCACCGTATCTCAGAGTATCTTTTTTTTTTGTGTGTGTGTGTTTTTTTTTTTCTTTTTCTTTCAACGGGTTAACAGTATTGCACAACAGGAACTCGACACCGTCTGAACCCGTTAGTAATGAAACAAGAACAGAACAGCTACTAATAAGAATATGAACACCTAATAATAATAACAGCTAATAATAAGAACAGCTACTAATAAACTAACAAGATGAAGATTAAGAAGTGAACAAATGAACAATCACAAGAGGGGGAAGGGGGGGGTGGAGGGAACCTTGATCTACTTACACAGTGTTCCAGTCAGAGAAGTGTTCCGTGCTCTGTTCTTTGTTGGGAGAACAGAGTGGAAACAGGAAGGAACGTGTGAGGAAGGAAGGGTTTGTCTAACAGGATATTCTAACAGGATATTCTAACAGGATATTCTGACAGGATATTCTAACAGGATATTCTAACAGGGTGTTAATTGTTATGAAAAAGAGGATTAAGTGTTTGTTGTGGGGGTGTGGGGGTGGGGGTGGAGTGGTGGGGGGTGGTCGTGTACCTAACTGGCTGTGTGTGTGTGTATGTGTGTGCGTGTGCGTGTTTGTTTGTGTGTGTGTGTGCGTGTGCGTGTGCGTGTGCGTGTGTGTATGCGTGTGCGAATGCGTGTGCGAATGCATGTACGTGTGTATGTAGATTTAAAAGATAACAGACATCAAAAGCAAAAACGCTTTAAGCCCGAGAGATTTAAACACAAGACTGTGAAAATGATGACCAGGAGATATTGATTTGCAATGTGAAAATACGTCTTTGCAATGTCACGCTTCGATGCCATGAACTGTAGTCATGTGGTGGACACTGCGACCTGTTTGTCCGGATATGTGCATGTCTGTGCATGTAATGTAAGTGTTTGTGCATGATATGATGCATGTAATTTTGTTTGTCAGTTTGTAACTATCACTAGATTTGCGGATGTGTGTCCTTTGCATTACGGGTCACGTAAAGGGGCTTTGTTTTCGTTTTGCAAACATCTACATGAATCATATAAATGTGTATGTCATTTTTTCATTTTTTCTTTCTCACCCCTACCCCCTTCTCGCTCTCTCTCTCTATCTCTCTCTTTTCTCTCTCTCTCTCTTTTCTCTCTCTCTCTCTCTTTCTCTCTCTCTCTCTCTCTCTCACTCTCTTTCTCTCTCTTCTCTCTCTTTTCTCTCTTCTCTCTTCTCTCTTCTCTCTCAATCTCTCACCATCTCTCTCTCACTCACTTACTCTCAATCTCACTCTTTCATCATCTCTCTCTCTCTCCCTCCCTCACCCCCTCTCCCTCTCCCTCCCTCTTACTTTTTCAGCGTAGGAAACGATTCCTCTCCACCCCCCCCCCCCCCCACCCACCACCACCACCCCCTATTTATGCGCAGAAGAATGCACAAGTATCATATTAATATCAAAAACACAAAGCCAAGTTACGTGCAAAAAGCCTCACTCCTAAAAAAAATAGAAAAAAATATATGTATCATATGAGAAAGATAGGAACTAATAACGCTGACTCCCTGGTTTTAATTACGCGAAATGAGAAACTTCCCAAATTGGCAGAGTGGGTCATTTGTCACTGTTACGTTCACAAAGACAGGAGATATTTTTTATTTTATTTTTTATTTTTTCAATAGGTACGAAAAAAGAGGACTTAGGGGCGAAGCTATCTCCCTCACTCAGCACTTTCTTCTTCTTCTTCTTTTTTTAAACTCCTACCTTCGTTATTTTGCGTTCAACGGCAGGCTCAGCAGGTTGCCACATTATCCTAGTTCATTATCCTGTTCGTACCGTCATCTATCATGCTGTCGCCGTGGTATATTTACCGCACGTCAACGCTTGTAAACACACACGGGAAAACAATGGAGAGAAGGCGGGTAAACTTCGAGCCCGCGGTCTCTACGCAACCCCATTGGCTCGCTTTCCCTTTCGGAGTAGCATATGAAGATAATTAAAAAGGTAAGAAAAATGGAATAAAATGCGCTTTATGCCCGTGTTTTTTTTTCGTGTTGTTGTTTTCTTAATTACGTTTTCTTTTCCCGTTGGAGGATTTATTTGTTAGTTTTTTTTATCCTTCGGTATTACGATTTTGTCTTATTATTACCTATTGCGATTTTGATAATTAAATTTAATTAAACCTGATGGTACAACTCTGCTCTATTTTCTATCTTTACCCGATATATATTTGTACAGGTATGTTGATAAAGGGTTAGCCTCATAGTAACATCATGGCCTCATTAAGCTATACTCGTATGCGTGGACCTGACTCGAAATATCTCTCCTTGTATGTTGCGTGTTGTCCTGACAGCTGATACACTTACACATAAAAGAAAGCTATGTGGGTGCTATTGTCCTTAGTCATTTTTGTTTATGTGTGGATGTTTGTGTTCGTGTG